>PYAF01002135.1:375337-392393 GCA_007407185.1 Glycine tomentella
GCAGAAATAAATATTAAAAGAGATACTTAAAAGTAGAAGATTACATCCAATCCATAAGAGAAACTAACCAAGCATGGAGAGAACCTCCTTAAGAGAAGAATTGATGAAGGGCCCCATCACCGCTTCTTTCCGGCAGAGTCTCCACACTAAATTTCACTTCTCTCACTTTCCTAACCTACCTAATACTAATATTTAAGAATCTAAACTAAAGAAAAAGCTTAAGAAATAAAGGAAAGAGAAGAATGGAGGTTTGGAAGAAGTGGATTTTGCCTTGGGGGGTGCTTGGGTATTTATAGGGGGTGGCCTGGTCAAGTTTGGTCGCCCAAGCGACCAATTTCTTCATGAAATATTCGCTTGGGCGAGTTAAATGCAACTTGCAGCCCACTTGCACGTCCACTTGGCCTTCAAGTGGCCCATTTGCTGTTTTTGCTCGCCCAAGCGAGCAAAATACACTATATTAACTCGCTTGGGCGAGTTAAAGGTACTCTGGTGGGCTTTTGGGCCTGATTTTGCTTTCTGTACCCCCAGTTTTGCTGTTATGAGTCATTTTTGGGTCTGATTTGCTTTTTGCACCTCCCAGGTCTGCTATGTAAGCCCTCCTTGCTTGCTTTGCTTATTCGAAAGCCTCAGAAATCTACGGAATCTATCAAAATACAAAACATGATTGGATTAATCTTCCAAAATATAAAAACTACATTCATACAAGTAATAAATATAATTTAACTAGGTTTAGGACAAGTTTATAAGCAAAGTTATTGAATTCAAAAGATAAGTGCCTGCATTTGAAACTTGAATTTAACTGAATTAAGGCACTTATCAATTATCTACTGTATATGTTCCTAATAGTGTGCAAGAAGCTTTGGAAGACCCTAGATGGAAGCAAGCAATAAACACTGAGATGGAAGCACTTCAGCACAATAAAACTTGGAGATTAACCTCTCTACCGAGTGGGAAGAAGACAATTAGGTGCAAATAAGTATACACCGTGAAGCTAAAAGCATATGGGAGTATTGATAGATACAAAGCAAGGCTTGTAGCAAAGGGATACACACAAAGGTATGGAGTAGACTATCAAGACACATTTGCTCCAGTGGCTAAACTTAATACAATGAGAATCCTAATATCCATTGCTACAAATAGAGACTAGCCATTGAAACAGTTTGATGTAAAGAACACTTTTTTGAATGGTGACTTAGAAGAGGAAGTCTACATGGAGGTTCCACCTGGAGTGAAGCTAACTTCTTCAAAGGAGAATGTAGTTTGCAAACTGGAAAAGGCTCTCTATGGCCTTAAACAATCACCCAGGGCATGGGTTGGAAGGCTTTCATTAGTAATGAAGAAGTTTGGTTATAAGCAAAGCAACTCGGATCATACCTTGTTCATAAAGCATAATAAAGGGAAGGTAACAATACTCATTGTTTATGTAGATGATTTGGTGCTAACAGGGGATGATGTAGAAGAAATTAAATTACTTGAGGAGAAATTAGCTGTTGAATTTGAAATGAAGGATCTGGGTCCTCTAAAATATTTTCTTGGGATAGAAATTGCAAGATTCGAACAAGGTATATTTTTGTCTCAAAGGAAATACATTTTAGATCTTCTGTCCGAGACTGGATTGATGGCTTGCAAGCCTGCTGATACTCCGATGGAAGTGAATCATTCTTTGGGTATTTATCCGGATCAAGTTGAGGTAGATAAGAGCATGTAGCAAAGGTTAGTAGGAAAATTAATTTATTTATCACATACTAGACCTGATATCGCATATTTTGTAAGCATTGTAAGTAGATTCATGCACTCTCCTAGTGAAGAGCATATGAAGGTAGTATATCGTATTTTGAGATATCTCAAAGGTTCTCTAGGGAAAGGTCTTTTGTTTTCAAAAAATAATAGAGCATGCATTGAAGGATAACTTACTCAGACTGGATTGGTGATAAAATCACAAGGCAATCAACTTCAGGGTATTTTACCTTCGTAGAGGGAAATCTGGTCACATGGGAGGAGCAAGAAACAAAAGGTAGTAGCAAGATCCAATGTTGAGGCTGAATTCAGAGGTATAACTTATGGTGTTTGCGAACTGTTATGGGTGAGAAAAATTCTAGCTTATTGGGAATTAAATATGATAAACCAATGAGTCTCTTATGTGACAACAAAGCAGTTGTAGAAATAGCACACAATCTAGTTCAACATGATAGAACTAAATATGTTGAAGTGGATAGACACTTTATAAAGGAAAAGCTTGATAATCAGATAATTCAGATTCCTCATGTTCGGTCCCAAAAGCAACTTGCTAATGTATTAACAAAAGAGGAAAAGTGTTTGAAGAAATCATTGAAAATTGAGCATGATTGATATTCATGCACCAACTTGAGGGGGATGTTGAAGATTGAAATTATTTTTTGAAATATTGTTATTATTAGATAGATTAGATAGGAATAAGTTGTTTAGATTAGAGGAAATTTGTAATTTAGTTACCTATTATTTTGTTTAAGTTGTTATTAATAATTGTATAAATATATCTCATTTAAGAGATAATAGATATGAAGAAAATTAATGAATAATGGATTCAGTTTTAACACAAAACTCATTAATAAATAAAGCATCATCATTTGATGATCATTGCATTTGCTGGCCTATATATTGTGATAACTATGCTCATTTAAAGAACTTTCAGTTTTTGAAAGCTTACATTACATATATATGTGACTGCATCACGACACCACCGGTAATAAATAAAACAACTCAACAATTTGAAAGTGACTCCCACCATTAAAGCCTGAGGTTATTTCTTTTTCCCCGATTTATCCCTCACTGTCTCTTCTCTCATTCTCATATGCTCATTTAAAACTGTTTATTATCAAGTTTTAAGAAAGAAAGGGTAGTTTAGAAAAAATATTTATTTTTAAATAAAATCAATACAACTAAATGCCAGTACTAATTAATTTTATTAATTAATTTTTTTTTGTTTATATTCGTCTATTCGAAACAAGAGTATAAATTTTATATCAATGTAAATCAAATTTAGAAAAATTGATCATAAGTAATTATCCTATAGGCAGTCAATAACTATATACGTACATTTTTATTTTTTTTTGTGCTGTTGCTACTCACAGAACGCAGCGTCAGAATTGGTAAAACTCACTAGACAAAGCAGAACTAAATACGGCATAAATTATGAACTTAAATAAGAACTAGAGCCATACACTTTTTGGGAATTTGGTCAGTGAGCTAATTTTTAACATTTCAAGAATTTAACTCGGGAGCTAGCTCAATTAACTTGAGAGTGAACTGAAGTTATAATGAAAAAAATATATATATCCATTTCACGAAAACGTTTTCTATTTTAATTTTGCTTTTAGAAACTCGAGAAAATAACAAAATCAGATTCCCAACTTCATTTTTCAAACCAAACGACCACTGTAATTTTGAGCATAGCATATTCCTCTACAAGGCTCAACTTAGTTCATCATACATGCAAATTGCAGTATTAGTCGATATGGAAAATTTAATTAAACTTTTCCCTTGGTTATTTTTCAATCTGAACTCCACCAACAAAAGTAGATGATTTAAGACCCCGACAAAGGATAAAACATCAAATGCATAAATAAAGCAAAATACGATCAAGCTCCAAGCGTGAGTTCCGAAACACATACAACAAATCAATCTATACAAAATCTGGAACAAGTTAGGAATCAGTGTCATAAAATTTTGCTCAACGAAGTGGGAGAATCAGCTTCTGCAAATCTCTAGGTGTAAGTTACAACTTAGAACTTACCAACGTTGGCTATTACCTCAAAACACTTGGGCCTGCAGTTGCCTTAGAGCAACCAACTGCTTCCCCATCAGCTGAGCTTCCACTAAACAGCTGTGAAGAAAATATCCCATTTTTCCTCACTTTACCCGGAAATTCCTTTCAAAGAAAGGTTCTTCTTAATGCGGTTTTGATTAAGCAGCAACATTGTGTTGCGTGGCGGTGCATGCAGAGCCCCTTCACAACAATCACCTACCTGTACACAGCCCCAAGCTCTTGAGGGTCCATCGTCACGAGATGATTTAAGCCTTGGTAAACCAGACCTCAATCTCAAATGGCTCCGTTGATCAGGGGAATTTTCCTCCTCCAATTTGACACAAACAGGGCAAGGAGGATCACTTTTGCGTGTCTTTGGCGTTGTTTGCTCCAAACACTCAGCATGAAAAGCATGACAACAAGGAAGAACCCCAATTGTAGGCATGTCTCCACTTCTCATAATATGACGGGAGCTCCAAGGTGATCTCTGTGAAAGAAATCTTTCACACAAGCCACATCTAAATCCATCTGACAGAAAATGTGAGCGACCAGGTGTTTCTAATTCAAATGATTCAGTAACGTCAGCAAACTCCTGACTACTGCTGGCACTACTCCAATGCTGGCCATCTCTGAGTGGAGTGGAAGTATCAAACTCTGTAAAATCTGTAACTGCAGGATCAAAGGCATCCCTAGTAGTTGTTAGGTCATTAAAGGACATAGGATGAATAGGCTTAGACATGAATGAACGAAGATTAGAGAAATTCCTCTGAGAGGATAAATGTGATTTTGTAGTAGAGTTGGATTCACTACTCTCAGACTGGGATGACGTTGAACTCCCACAGTTGGGATTCACAGATGTTCCCTGTGAAAATATTTCATACCCGTTAGCCTACTTCGCAAGACAAACACATGTCAAATAAATGCCTAACAAACAATTTTTTTCGTAGTCCTTAACCAAAAACCTTACCTCCTTATTGGGAGTAAAAGATACCCGGCCCACAGAAGGATGAGAATCTATCAAAAGTACAAATGGGAAGGAGGCAGTTCAATAAGCAGAAGTAACAGCATACAAGTTTATAGTGGTGAAGGAATAAAACAAAATTGAGAACAATTTGATTGTTACAAATATCACAATGATTCATCTGCAACAATCAACCACTACCCCCACCATATACAGAGGAGACACACATTAACAAACAGACAAATTATAATCCAAAGTCAAGGTCCTCAAGGAATCCAATGATGTTAAGAGAAAAGGAAAATTATTAAATGAGTCTCACTAATTAAAAAAATAAAAAAGTTAAAGCTATGTCATTTAGAGGAAGCATTAGAAGAAATCATGATTTAATTCTGTACTGATGCCAGATTTATCAATGTATGGGCTTCACTTGTTGGCATGCTACAGAAGACTAGACAATTCAAAGATACTAGGTCGGTTCTCTACCATTTCAAGTAGGCACCCTAGCTCTACAAACAAAATGACCAAAATATCTGTATTGTTTATTCTTCCATTGCTCTCAACTAAATGTCAAAAGCATAATAACAAGAACATAATGAGTACAGCTAACCATCAAGATGGTTGAGCATATTGCTTTCCCCAAACTACTTTTCCAGTAGGACAGAACTTAGAAGCAACTTAAGGGACCCTTTAAATATCTAGCATTAAGCAAATTAATACGTTATAAATACAATACAATTAGTTGCCATTCATACAAAAAAATAGCATATAATTCCTTCAACTAGACTGTAGACAAATAAGGTCACATATAAATTGGCACTCCATAGAAACATTTGATCTAGGCTGATTCTGAATTCCCTTTTATTTTTTAGGCTAAAATATAACATTGGTCCTTCACCCAAATATTTTGTTTTAATTTTTGGACCCCTAAGTTTAAAAAACTATACTTTTGTCTCTTAATGTGTCTTTGTTAGACAAAGTAGGTCCTTCAGTTAGTTTACCACACTAATTTAGTCAACTTAGTAACACATGACAAATTGTGAGTGATCCACAATGAATCTAACAAAGGAACAGAGAGCATGTGATTGATCGATCCTGTGTCCACTTCGTAGGAAGAGGGCATGACATCTATGGCGCGGCAGCGGAGAGACAGAACGAGAAACTGGAGAGACGCTTTAGATATCTCGTCTTTCTACTTTACATGTTTCCTTGAAGACATTCGAGAAAAGGATTTGTGGATTGTTTTCAAGAAATGGGGCGATGTCAGGGAGGCTTACATAGCTAAGAACAGGAATAGAAGTGGTTGGAGATATGGTTTTGTTAGATTCAAGGGTGTATCCAACATCAAGTAGCTTGAGTGACAGTTGGATAATCTGATCGTAGGGGGCCTTAAACTACATGTGAATCTACCAAAACATGATAGGGAAGACAAGAAGCATCTACAGGACAGCGAGATTGACAGGGCTACATCTGGTGGACGAGAGAACGGTAAGCCAGTCATGGCGCAACCCCATTGTCAGCCTACAAAGGGACAACAAAAGACACCAACCTTTGTAAAGACACTTAAAGTACTGATGCTGGACCAACAAACTTTTTAAGGCCTGATTCTCCTACTCTGGATGGAGGAAGTGGCCTAAAAGAAGTTGCTACGTGGGATGCTTATGCAAAAGGGGTGAATACTGAAGGTTGAACTTCAAGCTCAATATACAAGAGCTCGAGAAGCTGTGAAGTAATGATGGAGGCTGCAAGTACATGGGAATTGGCTAAAAACATGGGAACCAGCTTTGGGAAGGAAGAAAATGGAATGCTGTTCAGAATGGTTATTTTAGATGGAAGAGACAAATCTGAACTTGAGAAGCTAGGAAGGGTGGGTGATCAATGAAGATAGTTACCTATAAAATTAGATGTTTGGGGAGGGGAATTAAATTGGGAGCAGTAAAGAAAATGGTGGTGAAGGAGCAAGTGGATATGCTATGCCTACAGGAAACTAAGATTCATTCCAAAGGTACAGGATCCACAAAATTTAAACGAGTACAGACCTATTTCTATTATAGGTTGTATCTACAAGATTGTGGCGAAAATCCTATCTAGAAGACTCAAGAAGGTCATGGCTACCATCATTGATGAACGACATAATACCTTTATAGAGTGGAGACATCTCTTGCACAGCATGGTGATTGCTAATGAGGCTTTTGATGAAGCAAAAAGAGGAAGGAAAAGTTGTTTAGTCTTCAAAGTCTACTATGAAAAAGCATATGATTCTGTATGTTGGGATTTCCTCCACTACATGCTAAGATGGATGGGTTTCTACAAGAAATGGGTGATGTGGATTGATAGGTATCTGAAGTCTTCTTTTGTCTCAGTCTTGGTGAATGGATGTCCCACTGATGAGTTCTCTCCTCAAAGAGGACTCATGCAGGGGGACCCATTAGCCCCCTTCTTATTCAACATTGTTGCGGAAGGTCTAACAGGTCTGATGAGGGAGGTACAAAAGAAAAAATTGTTCAAAGGTTTCCTAGTAGGCAGAGATGAGGTGGAAATTAACATTCTTTAATATGCTAATGAGACAGTATTTTTTGTTGAAGCGACCATGTCCAACGTGAAGGCAATCAAAGCAATGTTAAGAAGCTTTGAGTTGGTGTCGGGGTTGAAAATAAATTTCGCTAAGAGCAGTTTTGGGGCATTTAGGAGATTAGATCAATGGGCCAAGTCCGCCGTGGGATACCTTAATTGTAGACTCTGGTCATTGCCTTTTTCTTACCTGGGAATCCCCATAGGGGAAAACCCAAGGCGTAGTGAGATATGGGTTCCGATTATCTCTAAGTGTGAGAGAAAACTTTCAAAGTGGAAACAGAGAAACTTATCTTTTGGGTGAATGGTAACTTTGATAAAGTCAGTCCTTAACTCAATACCTATTTTTTTGTTTTCCTTTTTCAGGGTCCCTAAGAAGGCGGTGGATAAGCTGGTGCGACTACAACGATCATTTTTTTAGGTGAAGAAGAGGATCAAAAGAAGTTGGCGTGGGTAAAGTGGGAGACAATATGCCTCCCTAAAGAGAAAGGTGGTCTAGGGGTACGGGATCTTGCGTCTTTTAACGGAGCACTACTCAGTAAGTGGCATTGGAACCTGTTTCATCATATTGGCGAATTATGGCCAAAGGTTTTGGAGTCAAAATATGGAGGGTGGAGAAACTTAGATCAGGTGAGGAGGAACTACAAGGAATCGATATGGTGGCGGGATTTGTGTTTTGTGTGCAGTTTAGAGGAGGAAGGTGGGTGGCTCAATGAAGGTGTGAAGGAAAAAATAGGATGTGAGTCGCAGGTAAAATTTTGGGAAGATAGGTGGAGGGAGGAGGGGTTATCTTTGATGGAGAAGTATCTGAGATTATATTGTATATATCTCAACAGCAACATCACACTATTCAGCAGATGGGCTTTGAGGTGGGGGAATGGAATTTTGTGTGACGGAGAATGATGTTGGAAGGGGAGATGGAAATTAGCAGCTAGCTTTACAGAGGATATTAAGGAGTTGAGGGTTCAGCCTAATCAACAAGACAAACGGATTAGGTAGGGGGATGTGAGTGGGTTGTACTCAGTGGGAAATGGATATCATTTGCTTAATGAAGTTGTGGCGAATGAGAACGAAGACGGGGCATTCACAATAATTTGGAAAATGAAAATTCCAAGCAAGGTAGCACACTTTGTTTGGAGGCTGGTTAGGGATAGACTACCAACAAGAGCAAACCTAAGGAGAAGGAATGTGCAGCTAGATGACTACCATTGCCCGTTTTGTTCGAGTCATGAGGAGGAAGCGTCCCACATATTTTTGGCTGCCAAAGAATAATGTCTTTATGGTGAGAGAGCCTTGCATGGACAGAGGTTGTAACTGTGTACCCTGCATCACCTAAGGAACACTTTCTACAACATTCATACTGTAATTCATCAGGAATTGTCCAAAACAGACGGTGGATTTGGTGGGCTGCCCTCACATTGTGCATTTGGAATCATAGAAATAGAATTGTATTCTTAAATGAGGATTTTAATGGACAAATATTGATGAAGGATGCAATTTTCTTCTGCTAGACGTGGCTTAGATATTTAGACAAGGATTTTGAGTTGTCGTTCCACTTTTGGTCCAGTAATATTAAATCTGGATTCTTGTATAGGGGAGGGATTAGACCATAGATTCTTTTTGTAATGGGTATTCTAGTGTGCTCAAAGATGGGGGTTATGGTATTCTAATATCTCAAGCATATTTCGATACCATAATCTTACATAGACAACATGTACATTGGGATGTACAGATTTTATATATATAATACATACATATTTTTGCCGATCAAAAGAAAAACATGACAAATTGTGAGAGATGCCATGTCAGCCAAAATTAACACAGTTACTTAGTGCCAAAAACTGATGGGAAAACCATTTTGATCTAACATAGACACTTTAAGAGACCAAAGAGAAACCTTTTAATTTAGGGGACCAAAATTATATATTCTAGCCTATTTTTATATGAAACAATCGTCATCAAGATACAATGCCTTAGTAACTAGAAACAAACAACCTTGATTAATATTTTAAAAACATACATTCCACTTCCATACCGCATTGTTAACCTAAACCCTAAATTATCTGTTTAGAATCTGCAAACTCAAGCCCTTTTTTCATATTTATTTTTAATTTTACATTTAAATTTCTAATGTTTTCCTGTAACATTATCCAAATGGTTTTTTATATCATTTACTATTCCAATTAATTAAAAGCCAATATTTCTTAAACACTGCTGGCTGAAGGCTATCGTAAGAAGGAACAATTACACGCTCTACCCTCAACACTACATTGCTGACTTGCTGTCCCCCCTCTATTTGAAAGTCCAGTTTTTCAAATGGTAAATATGGTGAAAGGAAAATTTGTAAAAAGCTTCATGAAGGGGAAAAAAAAAGGATGGAATATGTCCACTACATAGATCTTAGAGAATATACAGCATATCTTGGTCAACAAGTGCTGCAAGTGTTTTATAAATGTTTACAACATACTATTTGAAATATTCATATATAAGGATTTACCTTTCCTAGTCGAAGTTTCATAATTGTCAATACTGATTTCTTGTATTGCAGGAGGTGTCCACTGAGGACCCTGAGAAAGGTCAGACGGACTGCTAAGTAAAATCCCAGTACCATCTGAAGCAGAATAGTGAAGATCGTATAGGTGGTTGCCTCTGACCCAGCCCCTATTTTCTTTATCGTTTGACAATGTAGAAGACCCGTAGAGTTGAACACCATCATTCACACCATATGACAGCCCTTCAGACTGAAATCTGAAATCCCACCTCGTCGGAGGTGGCGAAAAACTTGAATTTGTTCGCCAGTAGGGTTCATTTGGACCCATGGACCAGTCCCTACTGCCTGCATTTGATTCATGTGGCCTTGAAGCCACACAACAAAGCGACCCCGTTTTAGCTATTTTCTCAGAATATCACAATAAACCTAATTCTGAATGCCTCCAATCCAACCTATTTTGGACACTAGTCAACTCAGTAATGACACGCACAAGATGAATACTTCCAAAAATAAGTTCCAACTCCTCAAGCGGAATAATTCAACATTCAATAATTTCCACCTTCAACCCACATCTCTAATGGAGACTAAATTCCACCTGCAACAATTGCTCCACCAAGAAAACCCCACAATCAGAAGAAAAAAGGAATGGCATTCACCATCTAAATAAAATAAAGTGAACACTACAATTCCAACCACCAAATATCGAAAAAGTAAAATACAGCAAACAAGTATAGCTACTTTCAGCAATCACCTTAAGCCATAAACATCCAATCAGTTAACAAAATGCAATAAATTCAAAAGGTGATATCTAAATTACAGAAACATCATACTAAGAAAATCACAAAAGCCAAAACCAAGCATAGTGATAATAAAAATCAAATTAGTTAATTAGTTAACAAATTGCAATAAATTCAAAAAGTGACATCTAAATCACAAACACAATATTAAAAAAATTGAAATACGGTCACTAAATCCAAAGCCAAACATAGCGATAAAAACCTCACATTCACGTAAAGAGTACCAACTATCATAACTGCACAGAAACCACATCTAAAAAAAAAAGTCAAATGTTGCTTTACCAAATTTACAGTAAATGCCACACACACAAAAAAAAAAAGTCATAGTTCAATAAATTTATTAAAACAAAAAAAAAAGTAAAAACTAGAGGAAAAAGGGAAAATAAAATAGAATACAGCAAATAAAACAAGAAAAACAGGGGAAAGATAACCTCGTGCCGCACACGTGACAGGAAAGTAAGGGCACGTGCGAGTTCTGTAGTGAGCGAAATTATGTGTGTTTTATTTTCAGTTTGTGGAGGAATTGCGTTGTTGTATTGAGTGATTGCAAGAAGTGAAAAAGAAAGTGAAGTTGTGGAAAGGAAAACCCTAACAAACTAAACGAAACTGAGGAAGAAGAAAGCAAAGTGGTTGAACAGCTGGCACCCGCATCTTCTGTTTGTGTTCTTTCTTCCAAATAAACTGTTTGAACTTTAAACGCGCCATTAGCACTGGTCTTTATTCTTTTCTTTTCTTTTCTTTAATTAAATTGTTTTTCATTGCAATCATTTCCTTTTGTGTATTTTTCTTTGATTAATTGGGAACGGTTTTGACGTTTTGTTGTGCTTTTTAATATAATGTCACTTGGTTTTAATGTTTCTCAACACTCAATAATTTTATATAGAATTATATATTGAATTGGGAGAGGTAGGAGAGATGTAATAATAAAATGATTGATCAATCTTTTTAATAAGATTTTTCAAACAAATAATATGTTTAATATTTGGAGGAAAAAGTATCTTTGTACTTATTTATAAAAATAAGGGAGATATTCATAATTGTTTTATTTATAAAGACATTAAGCTCATTAGTCATACTATGAAGTTGTAGAAGAGAATTAACGAATATTGTTTAAGAAGAGAGACCAACGTTTTTGTAAATCAATTTAGATTTACGCAAGAAGATGTATTATGAAAACTATTTTCTTGATGCTACAATTAATGGAAAGGTATCGAGAAAAGAAGAAAGACTTACATATGGTGTATTGATGTTCATAGATTTTGAGAAACATACAATAGGATCTCAAGAAAAGTTTTATGAACTCTTGAGAAGAAAAAAGTACCACTAAAGTATGTTAACGCAATCAAGGATATGTACGATAGGACTACCACATGTGTGAAAGCTTGTAATGGAACATCAAGGGATTTTTCTATCACGGTATGTGTATACCCAGATTCGACTCTTAGTCCTTATCTCTTTGTTTTAGTAGTGAATGCACTATCAAAAAATATTCAAGAGGAAGTATCGTGATGTATACTTTTTTTCAGATAATATTGTGCTTATTGATGATACTAAAGACTATTAATAGGAAACTTAAATTGTGGAGAAATACTTTGAAGTCTAAAGAATTCACGATAAGTCAGAATAAGATAGAATATATGAAATGTGAGTTTTCATTGATAAAAGATGATGATCAAGACCTCATGCATTTACTTATTTTTTTTCTCTCTTTATTTTTACTGTGCGAGAGAGACATTACATAATATGGTATTGTTGAATTATTTATAATATAATTTGATATTGTTCTTGATATGAGAGTAATTATTTAAAACTCATTAATTATAAATTTGATCATTAGTTGTCAAGGATCAAAGTGGTTGATTCTATTTTCTCTTCCATAATTTTGATTAGAATTGTGTCTATACTTTTAATCTACACATTAAAATGATAGTTGATTTACGCTCCTCCACTACAAAAAAGTTGGTGTTTAGTGGCTAATCATTTCTGACGGTCCAATAAAACCGTGGGAAATATATTAATTTCTAAGTTTATGTATTAGCAATCACAAATCATAATATTGTTTTTATTATTTATTATTTAATTTGATTAAAACTTTCTTAATTTTTTTTCGCATTTTCCCTCTTTTCATAACGTTTGGTTTTTTCCTTTTCCTGACAATAACTCTTGCATTATCTTCTTTCTTAGTCTTGCTTAGTCTTTTGCTTGAAGATCACCAACGTTTTAGGGTTCTTAAAAGACAATCAAAACTCTTCATCTAGTTTCCTAAACACGTGTGAATCGACGACAAAGTCACGTAGCGATTGTTTCGATCCAAACTCGGTGATTCAAAGTGGCTCCAATTTTCGCTTTTCAAAATCGAAGACTCAACCATTTTCCAATCCACACTCAATTGATAGTATCATTCCTCTTACTTACCAGAACCGGAAGCCCTAACTTTTCAGCGTCTTCTTTATCCAACACGCAATCTCTGTATTGCGGCTTAGGATTTCAAGCTTAACATTTTTCGGAGGTATGATCTTCAATTTGATTTATATATTTCATGATCTATGTGCGTGATTGTTTGGATTTGGATTTGGATTTGAATTTGTAATCGATTTCTAATTTGATATTTCCATTTGTTTATCAATTTGGTATTTATGTACTGGTAGAATATTTATCAAACATTTTCGTCACTCCTGATCGGGGTGTGATTCCTATTCAGACTTTGTACACGAGCAGTGGCATTGCGTTCGGGTTTAAGGCAAAGAGTGAGACGGTGGAGATGCTGATTAGTAATCCTGGAAAAGAGGAAGATCCCGCTTGTGGACCGCTTGTTGATTCCGTTGCTCTCAGAACTCTCTACCATCCCAAAGCTACTAACCGTAAGTTTAATTATTCTCCTCTTTACTTATTATTTTTACTATTTAGTAAGTTTAATCAATCGTGCTTGTCTTGATACTTGTAAATGGTTTAACTATGCATAATTAAGGATTATATGTTGAGTTGTGCTTATATATAGATATTAGGGTGGAGTTATAAGATTGATAGATGGAAAAAGGAGAAGAGATGGAAAAAGTTGTTGATGGTTCAATTTAGCTTTAACAAGAAACTAATAATTAATAGTTAATATTTACCAATAAAAAATTATAGGTATTAGGGATGCTTATGTGATGAAATGAGTTGGAATTTAGACAGTTTTATTTGACAAAGTCCACAATTTTTTTTTTGAAAGAGACAGTGACAAAACTTAGATATTTAGTTTTTAAAATTAAATTTATATGTTAGATATAGATATTTTTATTAGACAAAGTCACGAAACTTATGTGTTAGTTTCCTAGTTAGTTTGTTTGTTTGTTTTGGATGATTTTCTCATTAAAATTGGACTTATGTGCGTGAATATATATGGCTTCTCTCAGTATGAAAAAAACCAAGGAACCAAGCAAGTCATGCTGATAAGTTGAACCTGCAGAGCTCTCCCTTGAAATTTCTAAGATGACTCTAGAGATAAGGCAGAGTCCAGAAGTTCTATTTGCTCGCAGTGTAGCAAGGTTGTAATTCCTGTAGAAGTTACTTTTTGTTTTCTTTTTTGGTTATCATGTTTGGAATCTGACCGTTCCGCCTTGTTTTCCTTTTCAGAGCACGCCAAACTAGTAATTTTATTGTCTCCTTTCGACTTGCAAGAAAAGGAACTTATCTTCAAGCATGTCAAATGCATGCTCACTTTGCTAAGGTATGTGATTTTCATGTCTTCTATTTTGCACTCAACAAAGACAATATGATTGGACTTGTTCTTGTAAATCTTAGATCTGCCATGTATAGATTGGGCATGCTTTTACTCAATCTAATTAGGGGATTACTTTGCTGAGTTTTCCAACTTTCTCTTACATTCATATTTGTCATTCTAATTAGGATGAAGGCATAGAGGGTCTATTGGAGTATCATGGGTTCTTCGTAAAAACATTTGAAGAACCATACAGGGTGAAGGAATGCCTATTTCTCAATGCTGGTAAAATCCCCCATATATTGCAGTGACACTTTTATTCTCAATGATCATAGCCTTATTGTTTGAGACTATATTGGAGAATGTCTCCAAAAGGCACCAACATGCAACTATTGTCCTTTATTCTTTGCATTGGAATTTTTTTGAAAATAATACACAATGCTAGGTAGGCACCAACGTGTAGGTCTAATTTGGCACCTATAATACATTTAAACATTGGACCATGGTAAAATTTCAGTTTTTCTTTTTAGTTGGATTCCTTCAGAGCTGATGTATCATAATTATGTCAACTAAAAATAAATGAAATGTTATAAAGATAGTGGATGAATGAATGTATCATATAAAGAGTGTGGGTATTGTGGTTAACAGATTTTTCAGAATTATGAGGATGCTCTTGCTGGGTAGGTTCACTTTTGGGAAGACCTTGCCACCATTATGAAAGCTGCAACCAGGTCTGAATCTCTATAATATTGACTATTAAATAGTCATTATATATTGTTCTCTTTATCAAGATTATATAATTGAGTTACTGAGAACAAAGTGCCTTACATCTGTTATTTATTTTAGTTTTTGATATGTTATTTATCTGAAATCAGTTAGTGCTACTTAGTGCCCACCAAGGTGGTTCCACTTGACATAATTAAATTCACTGTTGTGGCCCATTTTCCTGTTTTGACACGGAGATCATAATTATAGTAAATCCTAGTTTAGTGTTTTAAACTCAGATCCTCAAGTGTTCTTTTAGACCTTTGAAGCTCCATAAGAGCTTGAGCCTTTGTAGTTTCAGCATTCTTTACTTGTTCCCTTAACTTGTTCAGCTCTTTTTCGGCTACATGATGTTGTGTCTCCTTTGGAAAACATTCAAGAAATGTGGACTTGTTAAGAGTTGTTACACAAAAAAAAAAAGGGAACAGACAATTTGGACTTGAACCAAACTAGAGTGGTAGGGACATGGATAATGGCGTATTTTCCTATAAATGGTACAAGTTTACAACTTATATTCCCACAAGCAATTCTAATTGAGTTGTTAACTAATTTCTCATGTTGTCATATTCTGGTTTCTACTTATGGAGTTTAAATCTAATAATATGTTTCTTTTTGTTTCAATATTTTGGCTTGTGTTCCTTAGTCCTTTAGTGAACTGTCAACTTTATTATAATTTCTATGACATAATGTGCTGCTTCTTTCATTTTTTTTACATGTGCTGCTTCTTTCATTTTTTTTGTTACAAAGGGATGTGATGCTTTTATTCTACTTGATGATACATGCACTTTAAAGGGGGAGAAAAAATGCACTGCCTAATAAAAATTCACTCAGAGGATTTCAGGTCATTGACACAATCAAGGTTGCATTGGAGAAGGCTTGTGCCTCCAGTGTGTCTTGTGCTGATATACTTACTCTAGCGGCAAGAGAAGCTGTTTATCTAGTACGACACCAATTTTTAACTATTTGAAATATGGCATTTAATATATGATATTAAAAATAATGCAGTTGTAACAATTTTTCAATTTAGTCCTTATCGTTTTAAACATTCTATTTTGGTTCTATAATTACCTTTGAAATTATGTTTGATATTTGTAATGACATATGTTGTAATATTAATAATTACAATAGTATTGAAATTTGAGAGAAAAAAATTTAATACATTATCTCAATTTTTATACTTAATCAAATAGGAATGAAAATAAGTATAGAACTAATGAAAATGATTAAAACTAGAAAAATATTAATGAGTTTTTTTATAAAAAAAAATACTGTTTTTGGAAAAAAAAATGTTTTTGACAAAAAAAAACTGTTTTTGGAATAAAAAGCAGAAACCCACTTTGTGGCGGTTTTTAAACCGCCAGAAATTGAAAACATGAAAAAAGTAAAAACTGAAAATAAATTTTGTGACGGCTTTTAGCCGCCACAATGTTTTTGACAGATTTACCAACGTTCCACTAAAAGTCGTCACAATTTTTTTTGACGTCGTTATTCCTGACAGTCAATCCTGACCATCAGAAATTAATTTTGTGGCGATTTTTAGCCGTCAGAAATCGCTTTTTTAGCCGTCACAAAAATATCATTTTTTTGTAGTGCTCTATCAACTCATAATTTATAACATGCTTTATAAGTTGCATTTTTTATGGGTCTTAATTTATGCATTCCTCTAATTATATAATAAGCATATTATTAAAAATTAATTACAAGGGAAATAATTATTCTATAGAATTAGCTGACTAGTCAAGTTAATATTATTAAAAATTGACTATATTTATCTTTATAATAAGTTCTTTTATAATAATATTAATGTATAGATTCAATTTTTGTTATAAATTAATTAAATAAATAAATAAATAAATAATCATTGAATTAGTCTAATTATTTAATCTAACAATTAGTGATTTTAATTGGCATCAATTAATTATAATATATACTTTAAAACAATTAATCATTATTTAATATTACAATTATTGAAATTTGATTGCAACCAATT
>PYAF01002135.1:394292-412605 GCA_007407185.1 Glycine tomentella
AGAAATTTTGTATAAAGATGAAATATAACTTTATGTATAAAAGAAAGAAAATGTCAATTTTGTATATTAATACTAAAGTTTGTTTGCGTTAAATATTTACCGGTGAAATTAAAATTCAAGAATTTGTTTACTTTGATTTTTTTAATTATAAAGTATTATCTTTTTTGTTTTTAATTATTTCTATAAAAATATTGAAAATAATAAGAATAATTTATTTTAATTAATATCTTTCCAAATTTATGAAAAATAAAAATAAAATAAAGTAAGGGTATGTTATGTAGTTATTAAGTTCATTTATTTTATTCTCAAAAAAAACTTCGTTTTATTTATTTAAATGAAGTTGACATATATTATTTTTTTTTTAAATAAAAGTTAGGTGATGCCAATATAAACTATGGAGTGACCTCTTGAGTTTTAGTTAAAGCTTTAACTTTACCAAACGGATCTTATGCCTTTTACCATCATGTTTTTACATTTGAGCTACTATTATTGTTAAAGTTAATTATTTTATTTACTGGTAATAATAAAATAACATAATAGAGGACCATCAAACACATAGATCATTGATGTTTAGCTTGAGATTATTTCTTTTTAATTATAGGTCCCACGTTTAAGTCTAGACATACAATTGTGCTTAAAAACTTAAAGGATAAATATGTGATCTAAACCAAAAAATTACATAAAAATATATATTTTAAAAAGATTCTCATACTCTTTAAAGCCACCTTTTTTTTAAATCCTTCACTTTTCACAAGTTAGAATTATTTAAAATGATAATAATTTTTTTTAAAATGATTAAAAGTTAGAATTATTGAATGACATGAAAGTCGTGCATTTGTTTAATGGCATTATGTTTCTTTACAAATTACTTAATTAAAATTTGGGTGAATAACAGAATATTCATAAACTTGATTTTGGAATATCATATTTTATCAAATTAATTTTATTCAAAAGAAATTTAGAGTGAAATGATTTATTTTTAAAATATTTTTATTAAAATCAAATCCGTCATAAGTTTTATATTAAATATTCAACACAATTAAAAAATTATTTTTCTTTATCTTTAGTTTAAAGTGGTTTTAAAAAGCAAAAACATTTTTACTCTACAATAAGAAATTACATATAAATCTATTGTATTTAACTTAAATGTACAAATTTGACAAAATATTAACACATAATTACCAGTTCATGCTTATGAGAGGAAGTGTTATATTCATTAATGTAAGAATGGTGTGTCAATATCTTATTTATGTCAATAAAGTCTATGCAAAAAAAGTCACTCTTTCAATATGTTAATTCTCGCAATCACATGTAGCTCTCAACTACATTACTTTTAAAAAGTGACAGTTTCATTTAAATAACTAGCATTATTGCACAATTATAAACTTTACAAACATATCGTAAGGGAAATTTGCAAATGTCATGACAATGATAGTTGCCCTGTAAGATTGCCAAATTTATTCAAGGCATTTTTCTCCCAATAGATGCTCTAAGCAAAAGGTAAATGGCCTTTTCATGTTTGTTACACTAAACAAAGTCACCAACCAACATTTGGCTTTGTCGTTTTCTATCATCATTAGTCATCAATATTACACAATTATTCTAATAATTAGCTCATAATGAAATAGAACCTTCACCTACCATACCATATGGAGGGTCCAATGAGTGGATCAAACCACAGCAAAACCCCATTAGTTGGTTAACCATAGAACCTCGCAGTAAATACAAATTATAGATCTATGGATATATAGGTATGCAATTATTTGACAATAATGTTAGTTTGATATAAGCTGGTTAACCATAGTACCGTACCACAGGAAAATATTCCTGCCTGTGATTATTTGATGATAATGTTTATAACACTTGGATAGATCATAGATGTATACATGAGGACAACAACACACACGGATCATAACAAAGGGAAAGGAAGCAAAGCAAACCAACAAAACAAGCCTCCAACACACAATTCAGATCTATAAAAACAAATGAGTGCAACAACAAACTAACCAAGTTCTCCTATAGTCACATCCATATCAAGTTAGAAGATTATACAAGAAAGTTCTCTTTCTTTTCTATTTTTTTTTTCTAAAAAAAATACTCAATCATATGCTTGATTATTTACAAGCATGCCCCCAATAAGAAGTTACATGTCGCAGTGTAAGCTTCAAGAATATAAAAAGGGGCCCTTTACATGATGATCAAAGCATGCATAGTTTGTCCAACTTAACCATTTGGCAATACAAGTGGAGGTTGATTAAGGTCATGTTTGAATAAACTTCTTCATAAATACTTACAAGAAGAAAAGGAAAAAACAAAAAAACAAAATGAGCTTCTCCCATAAAATAAAATTAACTTATGCATAAGTTAATTTTTGGTTATAAAACTTTATTTCATTTTTATACTTAATTTCTTCTCCTATAAACACTTAGAAGAAGTTTATCTAAACATAACCTTCGTGATGACACAAATGTACATAGATAGACATTTGTACGCAGCAGAGCTTCACAGTTAGTCATAATTGTGTTGAAACCTGCACTCTAGTGAAGTACCTGAAAATGGCTACAATCATTTCCAAGTAACATAGTTGGCAGGCTGAGAGGATCAGAAATATGCTTTTGATACTACTTGTAAGCTATTCCATATGCATGGGGGTTTATAAATGTAGCACTAGACAAGAATGCCGTGTTGTGCTCAACACTTGCAAATCCGGCCCTGGATATATCGTTTCCGGTTCCCTAGAAAGGTGGCACCCATCTGCAAGTGTCTGTTGCATAGGATCAAGAACTCTGCATAAATTTGAGAAAAGTCCCATCTGTGTATGCATGAAAACACAAAAATAAAGCAAAATTAAGCTATTTACTAAGATTACTGGTTTCCATTTCAACATTGAGTTAGTGAATTTTAAAGTTTTGTTTACACCTTTCGCAGCCACATGCTCTACAAGCACATAAAGTCCACCAGGTCGCAGCACCCTCCTCACTTCTGCATGCATGCAATTGACTTAGATGATATACTTAACTGCTACACAATTAATAAATATACATAATGTACACACACACACATATATATATATATAAGGTGTGTCTAATGATCGAGAGCGTGAGAAAGAGAGGAATTAATCTAAGTAGTACAAGTACAACCATACATGAATAATCAAAATTATTTTAGTTAAATATAATCTTAATCAGGATTCACTCTTCTCACTCTTTCATCTCTAACCAAGTATCTAACCAAGTATAAGAGTGTGTAAAAGAACAAAATTATTTTAGTTAAATATAATCTTAATCAGGATTCACTCTTGTCACTCTCTCATCTCTAACCAAGTATCTAACCAAGTATATGAGTGTGTAAAAGAAAGTAATATAGTTAATTAAGTTTTTAATCCCTCAAATTTTTAGATTCCAATTTTAGTTCTTAAAAAAATTGATAATTTTTAGTCCTTCATTAATTTTTCGTTAGCATTTTTAGTCCTTCTAAAATTATTTGTCCATTTTTAGTCCCTTATTTATTTTTATTGCTCAAAATTAATCCTAAATATAAAATAAATGAAGGACTATGACAAAACAAGAATTAATTTTGAGCAATAAAAATAAATGAGGGACTAAAAATAGACAAATTTTTTTAGAGGAACTAAAAGTGATGACAAAAAATTAATGGAAGATTGAAGTAGTCAAAAGAAAATTTGAGGGACTTAAAATTACAAACTAAAAAATTAAAGAGACTAAAAACTTAATTAATTCAAAAAAGAAATCTCCCTATATGTATGCCCTCTTAGATTGGTTCCTAAATTTGTTTTTGTTTGAAAAAACTAAAAGCAGCATGATAAATAGGTGCAACGTGAAAATTAATATATCAGAAAACTAGACAAGAGCGATGTTCCAATCCCATGGCTGTTTATCGTAATGTCTAGTAGTTCTATATTTAGTAATTTGTGTGGAGATAGTATATGATGAATATTATATTATGTAATTAAAGTTTCCATAATATTTGTAATTATTATTTGCTTGATATACAAACACTCATGGTTCTTCACCTAATAGCTTAAGCTTTTGAGTCGTTGGTTCATGACATGGTATTAGTCTACAACCAAATGCTTCTACAGTTTTGATCCTTATTATCCTCATTCTTCCAATAAAAAGTTGAATTTCACCACTAGGTGGGTGACCTTATGCATTGACCAAACTTCAAGCCTAAAGAGCTCTTATGTGAGGGAGTGTGTTAATATAAAAATCCAATATGTACCAGCACCCATCACCTAATAGTTGAAGTTTTTGAAATAGTTGGTTCATGACACTATTAATATATTATTTATAATAAAATGACCATCATATTCATACTTTATTAGTTGTCATCTATTGTGAAATATTTATTTCATTATTTAAATTAATATTTATTTAACTAGAAAGAGATAAACAATCAATTTATAGTTATTTGCATAGCATTAAAAGCTTTTTGTCTTTTTTCTATTTCCCTATATAGTGCTAATGTCTATCTATTATCAGTCAACATAATTGTCATTTTCAAGGATTGATTATAGTCTAGAGCAGGTTTTAAAAACCGGACCGACCTGGTTGATCAGACTAGTTGGACTACGACTTGGTGGCTAGACCGAATCGAGTCTGTAAATAGATTGGCCATGCTTTCAACTTGGTGTGACCCGATGTGAACCGGCCGGGTTCATGGTTCAATGGTTGACCCGACGAACCGGACCGAGTCGCTATTTATAAAAAATATGTCTGTTGCCTTCGCGCCGCTTCCGTCTTCTCCCTCCGAGCACTCTCATCGTATCGTATGGTTTGGTTTTTGCCTGGAGGAGGGGGGGCGTGGGTTTTTGGCTGTTCACCGAGGGTGGTGGGAGGGAGTGTTTGTCTGTTGCGGCAGGGAGGGGAGGGGGGTAACGAGGATCTCCCACTGGAGCCTGGAGGTGCTTGGCCAAACGAATTCCACCTGGGGGGTTGTTGGTGCTTGGCCGGGGGGGAATTGGTAACAAGGATTTTGTTTGGGGTTTGTTGGGGGTGGGGGCTGTTAACGAGATTTTTTTTTGGGTTGGGGGGAAGGGGGGTTGCAGCCTTGCAGGAACGAGGAGTCTTTAGTGTGGTGGGTGGAGGTTGTTGCATGGCACGCTGCTTCAGAGAATCCAAGTTCCAAGTGTTTGATTTTAAATGAAACTATTTTTTTAAATGTTTTTTTTTCTCTTTGAACAAAGTGTTTGAGTTTTAAATTAAGTGACTATTTTTTTAAGCCTTGAACTCTATCAATAGTGGATAAGTGGTGTATGTAAGAGTGAATTTTTCTTTCTTTCTTAGGCACATAAAATTTGTTTCCAAAATACTCATAAATTGTTAATAATATTAATATAAAATAAAAGTAAATTGAGTGTAAGTATGAGTTATTGAGTGAAAATGAGTTATTGGGTGGGAATTAACATTCTATAATTTTTTTATTGATGATTTTGTTTCTTGAATTTAAACTTATTTAGCTTATGTTTATGATCTTTGTTACTTGTGTGTTTGAACTTGGACAATGATTTTTTTTTTTTACATTTTGATATCTAATTATCTATGCTGTGATTTGTGTTGCCTTTTTTTAAATATTTTAAGACAGGTATAAAATTGTTCTATTTTTTTATTATAGACTGAGTTATGCGGGTCAATTAGTGACCCACCGATTCGACCACTGACCTAGTGACCCAGTACCCTGACCGGGTCAGTCACCGAGTCGGTTTTTAAAACTATGGTCTAGAGGATGATAAATAAGTGTCGTCAAATGTGAACCAATGCTTGTTATGATTCTGATCGCCTTTTTCATTCAAAAGCATCGAAGACTTCTTTCTACTTTTTAATGCTTCTTTACAGAGTTCAACAACATAGTTTTCATGTAATATTGTAAAATAAGTGCTATGTCCCAGCATAGTTTTCATTTTTCAAACGATAAATTGTTTCAGGATGGGAACATACTAGACTGCAGCTAAAGTGATATAATAATTACACAACCTAACTGAGACAAATACAACTAAGTAAACTAATAAACACAACAATGGATTTAGTAAATGCTCCTCTTTGGTTTTGAAGTCCTATACACACCAAATCCCAAGAGAAGCAAAATATTTGAACAAAAATAGAGTCTCTAAAAGTTTCATTACCTTTAAGTGTCATATCAACATCTTTGACAGAACACAAGACAAGTATTCCAACAACTACATCAACAAAAGCATCACTTAATGGTATAGCCTCCCCAACCTAAATAAAGAGAACTTTAAAATTTGAAGATCAATTAACACAAGCACAAACAAACAACATTAAATTGAATAAAACAACAATCTAGTGAAAGATGGTTCTTCCAAAAGAAACATCTCTATAGAAATGCTTGTTTCATAAATGAAGAATAACTTCAAAATCTATTGTCAAAATACATGTTCTACTGATTATTATACTAGGCTTGTGATGCACAGATACAATATGCATAGCCACTACAGAGATACATCCATTCTTAAAATATATAGGATACAATATGTGCATGATACATATTTAGATTTGTAAAAAAATCATAAAACATCATAAATATATACAATTCTTCAAATTCAAATTAAGAACATATTAACATCAACACCAACAGCACCTTCAACCCAAGCTAATTGGGATCGGTGATAGATGAACCCAGTGATAGATACAAGGAGGTTGAAAAAAAAGTGGAAGGAGAAGGGGAAAGGAAAGGGGAAATAAGATAAAAGAAAAGAAATGAGAAAGAAGTAAAGAGGGAGATCAAGAGGAAAATGACTAAAAAGGGATCATCTGAAACATAAAGATAACAACAGGTCTAACGCTCCACCAAGCTTATAGTTATTCTCCATTCCGTCCTAAGACACATCGTCTGCCAATCTATATCCCACTCCATTAATTCTTGTTTAACTACCTTTCCCAGGTAAATTTCGGTCTACCTTTAACTCTCTTTGTGCCGAGCTCCTGGTAACAAACTTTTGTTCTTACGGGAGCATCCAGGGGTCGTCTCATTAAGTGCCCAAACCATCTCCATCTATGTTCCCTCATCTTTTCACTCATCAGTATTACTACTACCTTTTGTCGAATATCTTCATTTCTTATCTTATTTATTTTTGTATAACGACACATCCACCTTAACATCCTAATTTCTGCTACCCCTATTTTATGTTCATGTTACCCATGTGCTGGCTAACATTCAGCTCCATGTAACATTGCAAGTCTTACAATTGTGCTATAGAATTTTCCTTTTATCTTAAGGGGAATTTTGCGGTCACACAAAAATCCAGATGCACTCCGTCATTTCATTCATCCTACTCCGATTCTATGATTTACATCCTCATCAACTCTCTAGTTTTTTGCAAAACTGATCCCAGACATCTAAAAGCATCTTTCTTGGGTACCTCTTGCAAGTATATGCACATGGTCTTAATTACCATATCTTACCAGCGAAAACTTATATTTCATATACTCAATCTTGGTCTAGCTTAACATGAATCTTTTAAACTCCAAAGTGTTTCTCCACAATTCAAGTTTCCTATTAACAACGTGTTTGGTCTCATTAATAAGCACAATATCATTTACAAAAAGCACACACCACAACACTTCCTCTTGAATATCTTTTGTTAGTTTATCCATCACTAAGGCAAAGAGATAAGGACTAAGAGCCAAACCTTGGTGTACACCTACCGTGATAGGAAAATAACTTGATGTTTCATCACAAGCTTTCACACATGTGGTAGCCCTATCATGCATATCTTTGATTGCACTTACATACTTTAATGGTACTTTTTTCTTCTCAAGAGCCCACCATAAAACTTTTCTTGGGACCCTATTATATGTTTTCTCAAGATCTATGAACACCATATGTAAGTCTTTCTTCTTTTGCAGATACTTTTCCATTAATTGTCACATCAAGAAAATAACTCTTACGGTACATTTTCCTGGCATAAATTCAAATTGATTTATAGAAATCTTGATCTCTCCTCTCAAGCGATGTTCAATAACTCCCATAACTTCATAATATGGCTCATAAGCTTAATGCATCTATATTTAATACAATTTTGGATGTCATTATCATCATAAATTACTGCATAATCCCTACAAACAAGAATAATATCAATCTCATTCCTTTCTTGAGCATCATCCATAAAGAGAATAGCTTTCATTTCTAGTTCATCAAGAGATAAGGCTTCTATATTTCTATCTTGCACTAGGCTATTGAAATTTCATTATTTTGACACAGAATAATGATAAATATGATGTATTGTCAATGGTAATACATCATCCACATTTAGCTTTTACTGGATAAGCTCCAATCACACAATCATTGAAAGCATCTATAAACATGATGCTTTATAACCTATAGGTTAAATTACTCAGTTGGTCCCTATACTATTTAGAAGTTTCTCAAATAGGTTCCTAAACTAAATTTGTTTAATCGGGTCCCTACAATAAAAAATAAGGCCCTAGGATTAGTTTATGGTGGTATTAAACAACCAAAAAATGACAATTTATGGCCGTTTTAAAAACCCTAGAGAATTAATTAAAAAATAAAAAATTACTTAATCAAAGAACCAACCAAAAATAATTAGTTTAAAGACCTACTTGAAAATTCCCAGATAGTTCAGGGATCAACTGAATAATTTAACATAATTTATACTACTAATTAAGGGTTTTCTTTTGAATAACAAGTAATGAATCATCATTCAGACCAAAATTTCTCCATGGCATAGTTTATATTCAGACTTGAAAGTGAGACTTTAAACAAGTAAGAATATCATACATACAACTTGTATAAACTCAAAACTTGAAGGAAGCAGTCTAGCTGACACAGTTGAGGATCAAGCATACTTTTCCATCTTCTGGTTTGGATCAAATTAGAACCAATGGCATAATAATTGAGGTTGGGACTGACAAGGAAACACCCCAAACTTGAATTCAATGCAATAACAACAAAAATAAATAACCATCTAAACCAAAACAACTTGGAAAAAATGATGTTTTCTTTTCTGTTACTTAAGTAAGTCAAAACCACATAAGGTGGTCCAGTCATCCCATCTTCTTAGGAATAAGTTGTTGCTGATCTTATCCCTTATTTTTAGCAACTATGCCCATGTTTCATGCATATCAAAAAATAATATCTTTGATGGGAAGAGGTTATAAAAGGAGATGTGCACCATAGCCAAGGTCCCTATGCTTGTTATCTTAAAAAGTCTCAATACATCATTAGTGAGTGATAGTGAGAGCATAGAAGATCCTTAAGCCAAAAGTCAGATTAGTTTGGAGACTCATAAACGTTCACAGATTATTTGACTCTCAGACCACTTAACTCAGAGACAACTTTAATCCATCTTCAGAGCAAATAAGAATAACAATGGTAGGAGGTATTTATGATCTTAATTTTTTTGCATTTGATCTAATAGCTTCTGATGTATATAAGCGTAATTAGATCATTTAGTTTTTCTAACATTTGGTATCAAATCTTCAGTTGCCTCTGCCTTGTCCATTTTCGTTCCAATCTAATTTTGCTTTTGATTGATTTCCTTGTTTTCTGGGTTTTAAATTGTGTAAAACGGCCCGTCAAAGGTTGAAGACAAAATGTTTTGTACTGTTTGGGTTTTGAACCCGTGAATTTTCATTTAGTGAAACTCGCAACAACCACTAGACCATTTCAAGATATTTGATATTTAGTTTTTTTAATCTTATACGCTTATGCATTTCTGTTTACTTTTGGAATTTGTGGAGTTTTGATTTGTTTTATGCATGAATATATTCTTGAAAAGTTTATTCTATGCATACATATATATATATATATTAAATTAAATGCATAATATTATGTTTCAATTATACAATTCTATAGGAGAATTTTATTCATTATTGTATTATATCTTGATCTTGAAGTGCATAATATGATTTATTCTCAAATGATTAAGTTTTATGTCTAAGTGATCTTTATAATTTTGATTAATTATGGATTAGTCACAATATCTATAGTTTGATTAAAATTATATATTAAGTTTTTTAAAGATCATACAAGGAATTAGGCATAATATTGTAATTAATTGTTACACTTTTCAAGTTATTATTTCGTGATATTTAATTATTTGATATTATTGCTTGGAGCTTGATGCAATAATATAAACAAAATGTTAGTGATCTATGTAATTTAATTAATTAAAGCTTAGCCACAAAAAAATTAATTATTTATGTTATATATTAAGAACTTTTAGATCACATAAGGTAGAAGATATTAATTGTAATTAGTCATATATATAATAGAGTATATATTATCTCACAAGAATTTCTATTATAATTTTGTATGATTAATTAGGATAAAATATTAAATTATATTTTTTGATTTGCTCATAGGGATTAAGAAATATAACTGAATAATTTTATCATAATGTTTATGTGAATTTAATTGAATTAAAATTTTAGCCCACAGACAAATTTTATGTCGTTAAATTCATAATTTTATAAGCATGACTTACATTGGTAAAACATGATACTTTTTTTTGTCTCAAATTTTAAGGATAAGCATATATGTTGAAATATTTTGGAGCTATACAACCTATTAATACAATTGATGTCTCAAAATTGAGAGAAAATAATTTTTCTATCTGGAAGGAAAGGATTCCACTAACGTTATGGTATATGGATATTGATTATGCTATTAGGAAAGCTGAGCCACCAGCAATTACAAAGAACATTAAACCAAAGGAGATGGATCTGTATGAGAACTGGAAAAGATCCAATTGACTCATTGTGATGTTCATTAAGACTAAAATATTGGTTGGTATTAGGGTTTCGGTTGAACAATATGACAATGTGAGAGTGTTCATGAAGTTCATTGATGAACAATTTGAGACTTCAGGGAAGACATTGAGCAATACCTTAATAATGAAATTTTCTTCCATGAAGTTCAATACTCTGAGGAGTGTGTGTGAGCACATCATGTAGATGAGGGACATTGCAGCTCAACTAAAAACTCTGGAGGTGGACATGTCTGACTCCTTTCTAGTTCATTTTATTCTGAATACTCTCCCAGCACCATATGGTCCCTTTAAAATATCCTACAACACACATAAAGACAAATGGTCTATCGATGAACTCATGACCATGTGTGTTCAAGAAGAGGGGAGGTTGTAGTTGGAACAAAGAGAAAGTTCTCTTATGATAACTAAAAGGAAGGATAATAAGAAAGGCCATAAGAACAAGGGAAGTGGTAAAATACCACCTCAAGCTGGAATTAAGAAAGAAACAAGGTGTTTCTTCTATAAAAAAAAAGGGCACGTGAAGAAAGGTTGTCCTAAGTTCAAGCTATTGTTTGAAAAGAAAGGTATGCCTTCCTCTTTAGTTTTTTATTAATCTAATATGATTAATATTGTCGCAACCTATCCAGCCACGACGGAATGACGATGAAAAAGAAGATAAAGAAGTCTTCCTGAAAAGGAAAACTTGAGGGGAGTCGCCACCAATATTTATTTAAGGAAAACGTTTGAAAAACCAAAAGATAAACCATGGTCTACGATTTTAGAGAAAAAGAGTTCGAGAGTCATTTACGCACAGGGAAGATGTTAGCACCCCACACATATGTCATGAAGACGACAATCTTTAAACGAGTGTGCTAAAAATAAAGTGATTTTTTAATTATTTGTCTTCACTTAAGAACATGATTTATGCTTGTTTTATGTTTGTTTATTCAGAAAAGAAAATCAAATTTTTATTTTTAGAAAAGATATGATTTTATATTATTTTTTTTGTTTTTTAGGTCGACAAGGGGTTTGCCCTCGCTCCTACATATCCCCAAGTACAATGAGGAAATTAGACTTACGTAGTTCTTTTTTTGAAAAGAGCTTGATTGGATTAATTTTATTTTTTACGAAAGATTTATGTCAATTACGTGAAAAAGAGTCGTTAAGGTGTTGGACCTTGAAACAACATTGAATTTGAAGAAAAAAGCGGAGAGAATCGCTTAAGGCATTGGACCTTGAAGCAATCTCAAGTAATGTGTAAATTTTTTGAGAAAAAGGAGAATTGAGTGATCCTTTATTTGTGTATTTTTAGCTTTTTTAGAAAAGATTTTGAATTTGCGGTAAACTTTACGAAATCAAGCAAGTCGAAGACCCAACATGATATTCACAAAATCTATCCAAGTGTTATTGAAACACTACCAAGCGAGTCAAAGATCCAGCATAGAGTGCATGAAACATAAGCGCGTACTAAAGATACTAAGGAATAATTGAAATAATATTACGTAATCAAATAAATCAAAATGGAAATAGAAAGGGATAGAATAGAAGTGGAGAGTACACTTAGTAATTCATAATGCATACAAGAAAAAGGGGGGTGTAAACAACAGTGCTTATTTAATTACAAAATGGGTCAGGCTCAACAGATAAGCGGTGCATTTTATGAATATGGAAGTGTAAACAGCATTATGTGCATTGTTTCAAAGTAGGTCTAGCCCAACAATTAAGGATGTGCATGTATAAAAAAGGTGGTGTAAATAGCATTTCATGTTTTGTTTGAAAGTGGACCAAGCCCAACAGCTAGGGGTGTGCAATTATAAAATAGGGGGGGTTATTCATTAAAGGATGAGGTGTAGAAAACATTATTTAATTATTTTAGGGGGTGTATTTATTAAAGTATGGGGTGCAAAAAGAAATTTCATTTCTTTTAGGGTTGGAACTGGGTCAGAACGACCTAGCCTAACCCATATTTTCAATATGGGCACAATAGCCAGCAGCAAAAGCTGCGCGAAGAAGAAGATGGAGGTTCCATGGTGGAGGCGTGGCCCCCTACCGCCACCAGCGAAGGGGCCTGGCAGTGCTAGGTGGTGGAATGGGCGGCACGCGGCGGTGGCTGTGGTGGTGGCCGGAAAGCGCTAAAAACGAAACGAAAAAGGAAGAAAGAAAGAAGATGATGAAGAAACGATGGAAATGGAAGGAAAAACACAATGAAAAAGATGAAAAAAACACAATAAACCTCTATTGGAGTCCACTCTGAACGAAATCAAACAACAAATCACCAAAGGGAGGCGTCAAATGTCGACTTCTGATTGGCTCAATTTGTCTTCTTTGGGATCCGCGCCTGACTGTGCAATTAATTCCCCCTCACTGTTGCCTTTTTAAGTGCCTCTTATACTGCTGTTATTTTGACCTAATGGACCTTGTGGCCCTTTTTCTCTTTCTTTTTACTCTCTGCTATTTTTTTTTCTTTTTGTTATTTTCTTCTCTCTTTTTTGTTTACCTATTTATTTACCATTCTTTATTTTTATTTTTTTAAACTTTATATTTTTATATGTTATCTATTTTTTTCTTTTTCTTTCATTTTGTTCTTCTTTTTTTCATTTTTTTATTTATGTTTTTTTTCTTATTTTCTTTTTTTTTTTTGGTACCCGAACGGAATTAGGGTATAACAAATATTAATCATAACACTTGGTGGATCAATTTGCAAAATGGTATTTTCTATATTCATTTGCAAAATGATATCATTTATGATGCTATGCATGTTAATGTTGGCACGAAACTATGTGTTATGAATGAGGGTTCTTCTATGTTGTGGCATCGGAGATTGGGACATATCTTCATTCAAAGAATTAAGAGATTAGTAAATGATGGAGTACTTAGTGCTCTAGATTTTGCTGATTTTGAAACTTGTGTAGATTGCATTCATGGAAAGAAAACAAACAAGTCCAAAAAGGGTGTCAAGAGGAGTAATAAATTATTAGAAATCATAAATGCTTATATATGTTCATAAATACTTCATCTCTTTCATAGATGATTATTCGCGTTACATGTATCTCTACATGCTTAATAATAAGTATGAAACATTAGATGCCTTTAAGGTATTTAAATTGGAAGTAGAGAAACAATGCAGTTAGAAAATGAAGATCGTGAGATCAGATAGAGGTGGAGAATACTATGGTAGATACATTGAAGATGCACAAGTGCCTGGTCCGTTTGCGAAGTTTCTTGCCAAGCATGGGATAGTTGACCAATACACTATGCCTTGTTCTCCAGATCTAAAAGGTGTAGCAGAAAGAAGAAATCGAACATTAATGGACATGGTGCGAAGTATGCTTAGTAGCTCCAAGCTTCCTAAGTCATTGTGGACTGAAGCACTCAAGACGGCAGTGTACATATTGAACCGAGTTCCAACTAAGGTTGTTCCAAAGACACCATTTGAGTTATTTAAGAGTTGAAAACCGAGTTTGTGACATGTACGCGTTTGGGGATGCCCTTCTGAAGTGAGAATCTATAACCCACAAGAAAAGAAACTTGACCCAAGGACTATTTAGTGGATACTTCATTGGATATGCTGAAAGGTCAAAGGAATACAAATTTTACTGTCCATTTCACATTACAAGGATCGTGGAATCAATAAATGCTGAATTTCTTGGGAATGACTTGATTAGTGGGAGTGATCAATCTAGAGATTTTGTTTCTAAGAAAGATCATTCAATTACTCAACCGTCCACTTCAAATCTTAGATTGGTTGTTATTAACAATACCACTCCAGCTCAACCGGGTGTTGTGCAATCTATCATTTAAGATCCACAACCTACTGATAATATAGTAGATCAAGTTGTTCATGAGGAGCAATAAGAAATTGTTGATCAACCAATTGAACAACAAGTTCCTCAAGAAGATAATGAAACAACATTAAGGAGATCTACCAGAATAAAGAAATTAGTGATACCGAGTGACTTTGTTGTGTATCTATAGGAATTTGACTGTAATATTGGAGCTGAAAATGATCCTGAAACATTTTCACAAGCCATAAATTCTAAGGAATCAAACTTGTGGTATGATGCTATAAAAGATGAGATGCATTCTAATTTCTATGACATTGAATGGAGTCTGGGATCTTGTTCAGTTGCCTGATGGTGCAAAAGTCATTGGATGTAATGGGTCTTCAAAACTAAGAAAGACTCATTAGGCAACATTGAGAGATATAAAGCAAGACTTATAGCCAAGGGATTTAATCAAAAGGAAGGAATCGAATATAGGGAGACATTTTCTTCTGTATCTAAGAAAGATTATGTTCGTATCATTCTGGCACTGGTTGCACATTTTGACTTAGAGTTGCAACAAATGGATGTGAAAAAGTCTTTTCTCAATGGAGACCTAGAGGAAGAGGTTTATATGAAACAACTTGAAGGATTCTCCTCTACTGAGGGTGAGCAATTGGTATGCAAGCTTAAATAATCTATATATGGATTGAAACAAGCATCCCGTCAATGGTACTTAAAATTTCATGACGTTATTTCTTCATTTGGTTTTGTAGAAAATGTTATGGATCACTGTATATACCAGAAGGTCAGTGGGAGCAAAATTTGTTTCCTTATTTTATATGCAGATGATATTTTACTTGCAACCAATGACAAGGGTTTGCTATATGAGGTGAAATAGTTTCTCTCTAAGAACTTTGATATAAAGGATATGGGTGATGCATCTTACATTATTGGTATCAAGATACATAGAGATAGAGTAAGAGGTGTTCTTGGTTTGTCTCAAGAGACCTATATTAACAATGAAACCATATCGAATAGGGAACTCGTTCCAGTACCGCTACCGCTTCGACTGCGAGAAGGAAGCCTGATGAAGAAGATGAATGACTCGACTCACGTCTGGGAAAACCTGATCTGGTAGGGAAGATAGTGACAGTGAGGGAAAGGCAGGTAGTCAAAAGCAAGAAGCATAGGAAGCAATAGTAAGAGCAAGAGCAGTTCGCAAAGCAGCTGTTGGTTGAAGCATGGCAAAGGGAGAATACTTTGAATGAATGTTGAATGGGAAAGGAACTGTTAGGGGATGAATAGACCATTACTTTGCCTTGTTCAATTTTCACCCGATTCGTATTTTCAACTCTTTCATGGTATCAAAGCACTAGCTTGGGAAACGTTCAATTGGTTTGTTTGAAGTGTGGTATGAATACCATGTTACGTCTTTTCTCTTTGGTGCAGTCCACCGCTGCGGCTGCATCCTTCCCCCTAATAATAAAAAATAGTCCTTAGGAAATGATACTTTATCTCTTTAAAGGAAAGGGATAAATTCCTTAGTTTGGAAAGATTTAGAATGAGTGATTATTCACCACGTGTAGCTCCCATTGTGAAGGGTGACAGGTTTGATTTAAGCCAATGCCCAAAAAATGATCTTGAGCAAGAACAAATGAAGAACATTCCTTATGCTTCAATTGTTGGAAGTCTTATGTATGCTTAGGTCTGCACAAGACCTGATATTGCTTTTACGGTTTGAGTGTTAGGGAGATGTCAAAGTAGCCCAGCTTTAGACCACTGGAACGCTACAAAGAAAGTGATGAAATACCTTTAGGGACCTAAGGACTACATGCTTATGTACAGATGGACTAACAACTTTGAAGTGATTGATTACTCAGATTCAGACTATGTTGGTTGCGTTGATTCGAGAAAATCAACTTCGATATATATTCTTATGCTAGCCAGTAGAGCGGTGTCTTGGAGAAGTGTCAAGTAGACCTTGACTGCTACTTCCACTATGGAGGCTGAGTTCGTTTCTTGTTTTGAGACTACTTCATATGGTGTATGGATGAGGAGTTTCGTTTCTAGGCTATTAAGGATATATTGTGATAATGCAACTGCTGTTGTTATGGCTAAGAATAACAAAAGTGATAGTCAAAGCAAGCACATCGACATTAAATATCTAACCATAAGAGAACGTGTTAAAAATAATATAGTGATCATTGAGCACATTAGCACTGAATTAATGATTGTTGATCCTTTAACTAAGGGCATGTCACCATTTAAATTTAAGGATCATGTGAAAAAGATGAGACTTGGTTTCCATATGTGATTTTCATTGTAATAATGATATTAAGAAACTCTATTGTGATGTTTTTCATTCAGTTTATGCGCATCTATAGTTATTTATTCTGAGAAACATCAATTAAGTTTGGACCTAGTATAATCATTGGGTTTATTCATTAAGTTGTATGGGCTTAAGAAATATAATCAAATGTAATAAATGGAAGATAACACTCGTACATATTATAGAACAATCGTCATTATTTATGTATTTTATTTTTCACTAAAGTGTATGATAAGATATGTGGACCAAGTGAGAGAATGTTGTTTTCTTTTCTGTTGCTTGACTAAGTCAAAATTACATAAGGTGATCCACTCATCCCATCTTTTTAGGAATAAATTTTTGTTGAACTTAATCCTTACTTTCAGCAATTATGCCCGTGTTTTATGTAGATCAAAAAATAACGTCTTTGATGGGAAGAAATTATAAAAAGATGTGCATCATGGTCAAGATTCCTATACTTGCTATTTGAAAAAATCTCAATATACCATCACTTAATGATAATGAGAGCATAGAAGATTCTTAAACCAAAATCAGATTAGTTTTGAGACTCATAAACATTCACTTTATCTGACTCTCGGACCACTTAACTAAGACAACTTCAACCCATATTCAGAGCAAATAAGAATAATAATGACAAAAGGTATTTATGATCTTAGTTTTTTTTACATTTGATCTAATAACTTATAATGTATATAAGTGTGATTAGATCATTTAGTTTTTCTAAAAAAAAAAACCATAAAAATGAAGAATGAACAAAAAAAAAAACTCGGCGTCATAATCCTTTGTAGCTAAGTTCATAACCGAAGCATAGAACTCCTCGTACAATCAGGACTTGGCGGGTAAAACTTTTTAAGCAAAGCCTATAAACACAAAAATAAAAATAAATAAAAAATGAAAAATTCCAAATTATGTCATCAAAAGCATAATTTTTTGGCACAAATTTGAACTCAAAATGCAAGCTTTTCTCTTTTCTGTTATCTGGGTCAGTGGCTGAAAAGTAATTATTGTGTAATCACGTGGTGGGTCGGTGGCTCTGGAGGATTGAGTTGGAAACAAGGTAGTTTCAAATATTGCAGCTTCAATGAAGTGTCTTCTTCCACAGAAGCATGGTTTGGTGGTGGGTTCCATCGAGTCAGGGGACCAAGTGCTTTGTTTGATTGGTGCGTTCGAGTTGACCCGTTTCTGAAACGTTCGAGACTTGTGGGTCGCTTCATTGATGGAGCAAACCGAAGATATCGTTACAGAAAGAGAAGCACAACGAAGATTCATTTGGCAAAAATTTAAAAATAATATTATTTAATTATTTAATTAGCAAAAGGGGGCTGTTTGGGGAAAATTTAGGCATTTGGGGCAGCCAAACACGCCCTGCCTAGGCGTGTTTAAACACGCCCTAGCTAGGCGTGTTTAAACACGCCCTGGCAGGGCGTGTTTGGCTCCCTGATTGCCTATATAAGCCCCTGCAAATGG
>PYAF01002135.1:414399-424945 GCA_007407185.1 Glycine tomentella
TTCTAGAGAGAAGGCGCGAAATGGCAAATGTCATTTTCAAGGGCAATATATAGGCATTTGGGGGGCCAAACACGCCCTGCCAGGGCGTGTTTAAACACGCCTAGCTAGGGCGTGTTTAAACACGCCTAGGCAGGGCGTGTTTGGCAACCCCAAATGCCCAAATATTGCCCAAACAGCCCCCTTTTGCTAATTAAATAATATTATTTTTAAATTTTTGCCAGATTCATTTTCGTACTTGAAGTTACAGTGAAACACTGAAATTTAATATTCATAGAAATAAATAATTCATATATAATAACCCATTTTTTTATTTATTTTACATGATACCCAATTTTTAATTTTGGTTCTATTTTGTTAATTGAAAATTTTATAAATATTCAATAAATACATCGATAATTTAAAGTCTAATATTCAGATCTTTGTTCATTTTAAAAAGAAGACTTAGGATATATTTGACAAAACTAATTAAAAACTGAAAAGTTAGCTGTAAATTAAAAAATTAGTTAGTAGTTGAAAACTGAAAAGTCATCTTATTGAATGTTTAATACAATATGTCGAAGTAACTGGAAAATATAAAATTATACAAAAGATAAAAATAATATTTTTTAATTTAAATAGAAAATATTAAAAATGAAATCTAATAAATATTCAAAGATAAAAATTGAATAAATATAAAAAGATAGAAAAATAACTTTTTAAAAAACACTTCTTGAAATAGTTTAGAAAATACTAGAAGTTATTCTAAATAGTTCACGTATCAAATAGTCAAATAAATTTTTCAATTAACACAAAAATTAGAAGTTAACTGAAATATTTTACCAGATATACTCTTATTTTAAATAATCAAGGATAATAATGTTATTTCACATTATAACTTACCAAAAATTAGTCAAATATTTCAAATGTAATAAAAAAAATCAAAATACCCAATGAATTAAAATAATCCAATTCCATTGCAAAAAAAATTTGGGCGGAAGGGGAGGGTTAGAAGTTAGAACAATTGCTGGATGGGAAAAAATTAAGATGAAAATTGACACTTATTTTCAACGTTTAAACAGATTTGACAAAATGTAATTGATGTTATAAAAGAAACATGTGGTACTCACTTGATCCGACCACACACGAGTTCAAAGTATAGGAGAGGAAATCCATATAAAAGAAAAGTCATATTAATCGAATAAAATTATGAAATACAGATGCAATGCGTTTATAAAATGCAGGTGCAGCTCACTTATTCTAACTCATCCAGTAGTTACAACACCAAGGTCTCTTAACTACTTCTGACTACCTATCTCAATGGCAGTTGCAAGTTTTGAATAAGAGTGTGCCCGTGTGTGAAGATGGATGTTAGGGGATCATCAGTATCAACTAGAAGAGCTGTTAGGGAACGAGTTCCTTCCAAGAGATTGAGAGATTACTATTGTCCTTGAAGCATTGTAACAAATAACAGAGGGAGTTATAGTATGAGGTTCTGGGTATATGTGGCATGTTGTCATTGGTTGATGTAGGAGTTAGTTAGTACCTTGAGGTATAAATACTCAAGTTGTAATTGCAATTGGCTGTCTAAGAAATAAAACTCTCATTCTGTTCTTTTTGTCAATTGTTCTTTTTCGTTTTCTCTTCATAGAGGACAGAGAACTAACATTGGTGCTTTCATTCTTGTGAGCTCTTAATCATGAAGATTCAGGAACTTGCAGAGGAAGTTTCTTCATTGCAACAACGTTTTGATGAATCTCAATCTCAGATGTCGTTGATCATTGCTCAGATGCAAATGATTCATGAATCGATTAGGGATTTGCATTCGAAGGACAAGCCATCTTCGTCGGCTACGTCAGATTCTAATAAGTCGCCGGTTGGGAAGGATCAACCATTTTCTTCAGCTGAAGGTACGAGACCAATGGATTCTCGTTCATTGTTAAAATTTGTACGTATGGAGATTCCCTTATTTGATGGTAATGACCCCGACGTTTGGATTCAAAACGAAGATCTTCTATGATCTTCAACGCATTCCACCAGAGTTAAAGGTTCAACTAGCAGGATTGAGAATGGAGGGTTCTGCAGCCTGTTGGTTTCAGTGGAAATATAAAAGTGGCACCATTTGGTCGTGGCCTGAGTTTACTGCGGCATTGCGTCTTCATTTTGGGGTGGCTCCACAGAATAATATCACTGGGGCTTTATCAAAGTTGACTCAAACAGGTTCAATGAAGGAGTATCTGTCGGAATTCGCGAAATTGATGAACCAGACTTCTGATTTGAGTGATAGTCTTCTTTTGTGTTTTTTTGTTTCTGGTTTTATTCCTGAGATACGGAAGGCAATTGAAGTTCATGATCCGAAGTCACTTCAGCAAGCCATGCATCTTGCCAAAATGTATGATTCGCATTATTCAGAATTGTGGTTATCATTGACTACGATTGGGAAGAAAAATCCAGTATGTTTCACTCCAGTTTTTGAGGGTAATGGTGGTTCTGTTACTACTATGTTAGCACCAACTATTCCTGTGCCAGTTTCTACGTTGGGAACCAAAACCAATTCTTCTCAGTTACCTATCAAGAAGTTGTCGAATGAAGAATTGGCTAGGAAAATGGAATTGGGTTTGTGCTATGCTTGTGACGAAAAATGGACCTCCAAACACAAATGTAAGAGCAAATTGTTACTGTTGTAGGGAGATGATACTTTGAATGACGAGGAAGGAGAAGAGATAGTTTGGAGTTCTTTTTCTCCTGTAGTTGTTTGAGAGGATGTTGCCTTGCACTCTTTATCTGGCACTTCAAATGCTAAAGCTCTTAAGTTTGTCATTGAGGTGGATGGGAAGCAGGTACCGACATTGGTTGACATAGGTAGCACACATAATTTCATTCAAAAAAAGTTGGCAATGGAGTTGGGCTTGAAAATGGTTCGTGTTAAGAAGATGAGGGTTTTCTTAGGGAATGGAGATTTTCTGACTTGTGATCACTAGTGTATTCAGGTTCAGCTTAAGTTGCAGAATCAGGTATCTTTAGTGGATTTTTGGGTGTTGGAGTTGACAAAGCTTGGGTTAATACTTGGCATGAAATGGTTAGAGTCCTTGGGCAAAGTAACTCATGACTATCGCAACATGACAATGGAGTTCTGTTGGCAAGGTAATTTGGTGAGGTTGCAAGGAGTACTTCAACTGGATTTAGTACAGGAGGATAATTCCACTAACAATACTTATTGGTACTTGATGACTGAAAATAGTTCCAATTTGAATGTAGAGGTACTGCCAGAATTATTGGTTCTTAAAACTTCAGTTGATGAGTTGATTTGGGAAGTGTTGTTAGAGAATCAATCTGCGTTTTTGCTACCCAAGGAGATTCCTCCATTTCGTAACATGGATCATGCAATACATCTTGAACAGGGATCAAAACCAGTCAATGTCAAACCTTATAGGTATGGACATCATCAAAAGGAAGAAATTGAAAAACAAGTTTCTGAGTTGTTGTCTTCAGGATTCATTAAACATAGTAATAGCCCTTATTCATCACCTGTTTTGTTAGTTAAAAAACAGGATAATACTTGGAGGATGTGTGTAGATTATAGGGCTTTGAATAAGGTTACTATCCGAGACCGATTTCCAATTCCTACCATAGATGAATTGATGGATGAATTGGGTGGTTCCACAATTTTTTCTAAATTGGATTTAAAAGCAGGTTATCACCAAATTCGAATGTTACCTCAAGATACTCCAAAAACAACATTTCGAACTCATGAGGGACATTTTGAGTTTTTAGTCATGCCCTTTGGTTTCACAAATGCTCCAAGTACCTTTCAAGTTGTCATGAATAATTTGTTTAGACCTTTTCTTCGTAGGTTCATCATAGTATTTTTTTATGACATTTTGGTCTATAGTTCATCTCTTTTGGAGCATGTGCAGCATCTGAGTTTAACATTGCAGTGCTTAAAAGAACATAAGTTCTTTGTGAAGTTGAGCAAATGTTCTTTTGGCGCTGAAGAGATAGAATATTTGGGCCATAAGGTGTCAAAATGTGGAGTCCATGCTGATCTTCGAAAGATTGAAGCAGTGATATCTTGGCCAACTCCAAGTTCAGTAAAACAACTTCGTGGATTTTTAGGCCTAACTGGTTATTATCGGAGATTTGTTAGGAATTATGCAATGATTGTTGCACCTTTAAATGATCTATTGAAGCAAGGGGCTTTTGTTTGGTCGAACAGTGCACAAGAAGCTTTTGATCAGTTGAAAATGGCTATGTCGAGTACTCCTATTCTGATTCTACCAGACTTCAAGCTTCCTTTTATATTGGAGACTGATGCCTCTAATACTGGTGTAGGTGCTATCCTCCTTCAACAGCAACAACTAGTAGCTTTCTTTAGCAATCAATTGGGTCCTCGAATGGCTACAACTTCTACTTATGTTAAGGAGCTTTATGCTGTATCTGAAGCAATCAAAAGGTGGAGACAATATTTGCTTGGAGTCCATTTTACAATTCAAACGGATCACAGAAGTATTAAGAAGTTGTTGGGTCAAACAATTCAGACCATGGAACAAAAAAAATATGTGTGCAAGCTTATGGTATATTCCTTCAATATTGAGTACAAACCAGGAAAGCAAAATGAAATTGCTGATGGTTTATCTCGTTGTTTTGAAGAGGACACAACTCCTTCCCTTCATGCTATTTTGGTAGAACCTACTTTTGACATTCTGTCTCAGATTAAGGCAGAAAATGAATCTGATTCGTATCTGCTACATTAGAAATTGCATTTAGATCCTACTTTTATTCCTTGGTTAATGAAGAAGGATGGAGTCTTATTTCACAAGCAACGATTTTTGCTCAGTTCTCAGTCCAAACTTATTCCTTTGGTGATTAAAGAAGCTCATGATTCATTAGTGGGAGGCCATGCTGGGGTACTTAGAACACTCCTTAGAGTGGCAGCTGTGTTCTATTGGGAATCAATGAGAAAGGATATTAAGAGTTATGTGCGTGATTGCCAACTCTGTCAACAAATGAAGACCATGACTCAAGCACCTTTGGGCTTATTGCAGCCATTACCCGTGCCAGAGGGAGTTTTTGAAGACTTAACCATGGATTTCATTGTAAGTTTACCACTCTCTCATGGATTTACTACAATATTGGTGGTAGTTGATAGGCTTAGTAAATATGCCTATTTTGGTGCATTGCCCACATCATTTACAGCTGCAAAAGTAGCCAGCAATTTCTGTGACTTGGTGGTTAGAAATCATGGCTTCCCACGTTCCATAATTTCTGATAGGGATCGAATTTTCCTAAGTCAGTTTTGGTCTTCTCTCTTTAAGCATAGTGGTACAACTTTGAAGCATAGTACTGCTTACAATCCACAAACGGATAGACAAATCGAAGTTACTAACCGGTATGTGGAACAATATCTTCGACTGTTTTGTAATGACAGGCCTCATGAGTAGTCCAAGTTGCTTGGGTGGGCTCGACTACATTACAATACAGCCACACACTCAGCCATTAGTATGTCTCCTTTTCAGGCTTTATTTGGTAAACCACCAATGCCAATTCCTTTTTATCCGAGGGGTTTGGTAAAAATAGAAGCTGTTAATACTTTGTTGGAGGATCGTAATGCATTGCTGGTGCTTTTAAAGAGAAATTTGCAACAGGCAAGAAACAAGATGAAGATTCAATCGGATAGGCATAGACAGGATAAGGTTTTTTCAGTGGGAGATTTTGTTTGGGTTAAGCTTCAACCCTATAGGCAAGTCTCAGTTGAAAGAAAGTGTAATCATAAATTGGCTAAGAAGTATTTTGGCCCTTTTAAGATCACGAAGGTGGTGAGTCCAGTCGCTTACCAATTGGCATTACCCGAAAGTTGCAAGATTCATTCAACCTTCCATATTTCTCTTTTAAAACCATGGTTTGGTCCTTCACCTGAGAAACCAGTCTTTGTTCCACAATTTGTGGTGGATAATAGACCTCTTCAATCACCAGTGGCAATTTTGGATAGCAGAATGGTTATGGTTGGACAGCAAAATAGGAAGGAATATTTGGTGCAGTGGTCTGATGCTCCTCCAGAAGATGCTTCTTGGGAGAGGGAAGAATTCTTGTTGCGTGCTTACTCCAATCTGAACCTTGAGGACAAGGTTGATGTCCAAGAGGGGGGTGATGTTAGGGGATCATCAGTATCAGCTAGAAGAGCTGTTATAGTATGAGGTTCTGGGTATATGTGGCATGTTGTCATTGGTTGATGTAGGAGTTAGTTAGTACCTTGAGGTATAAATACTCAATTTGTAATTGCAATTGGCTGTCTAAGAAATAAAACTCATTCTGTTCTTTTTGTCAATTGTTCTTTTCCGTTTTCTCTTCACAGAGGACAGAGAACTAACAATGGACTTTTAAAAAAACGCAATGCGAAATTGAAGCATAATTGAATAAGTAGGAATTAGAACACAGGCAATAATTAGGGAGGGATGTGTTATACAAATGACACTGTTGTCTTTGGTTACCTTGTGAAACAAGCACAGGGAAACGATTTGTAGTTTACTCTTGATTTTAATATAACTTCACTAGACTGTTTATCAGTTACTCATGCCTTGACCATAATATTATATACTGATAGTCTACAAACAGGTTATGGTCAAGTTTCACACCCAATCTTATTGTAGACGATTATATTTTGTGAGATGTCAAATGTTACAAATGGCACAATCGTGCCTTCGCAAATGAATGTAGAGATCAAATCTCTCATAGTGCAATCTTAGCACGTCATATAATCCCATACTTGCGAAGAGTTATCTAATTTATGGTTACAACTGCTTCAAAACTCCAACTTCTAGTTTTTTTAGCACAAGCAACTCTAGTCACCGTCAAAATGCAAATTATAGGTCAAATCCATAGCTACTAATGGCAGCTTGGGTCCTGAGCAGTATCACTTTTATCACCACCAACTTCTTCAGTAGCACTCTGATGCTCTGCTGATGCATCACTGTTGCAGCCATCAACTGTCAAAACAGAAAGGTACCTCAACGTTATCGAATTTTAACACAGATTTGAACATTCTGGAACAAAAAGACTTACCTTCATTATCATCTGCTGGAGCATAAGCTGAGCGTCTTGAACGAGCATGCTGTTGTGTTGGCTGATTACCAGTATGGGTAAGATGCCAAGAAGGGGAACAGAAAACCAAAAAGCAATGTCAATGATACGCATGGGAATACATCTATTGCAATGTATCGTTTACGTTAGTCATGTAATGGATCATTGGTTACTTTACAAAAATGTCACAATTATGGTGATGGCTATTCAGCCCAAAATTTTCATTAAGAAACTTCATTGCAAAATACAAGGAAAGGGATTATGGCTTCACTAACTCCCATCAAAGTTAATAGCATCAAGTGCATAGCACATTTGCAGCATTGCAAAGATGTAATCCAAACAACAAACCCAGTCTTCATAATGGTTCTCCAATTTAATCTGGGTAAATTTGGGGGTCTGAACATTGGAAACACACTTAAAAGAGGCATGGATGAAGGGGTTAAACAAAGGGGAAATTACCTCAGTTATGCAAACCACCCCAATGCAGAAAAATAAACTCACTAATTGTTCATATAAGTAGAGAAAAGAAAACATCTGGAATGCATTTCACCTGCAACTTTGGGCGGAGTGCTTCAAGTGGTCCTTTTGGCTTTTGTGCTCCTTGCTGTTTGAAAAATCAAATAGAAAAGGAAGCGATGTCAGGCATCTTATAAAATATACTGAAGGTAATGGCGTGGAGCCTCCAGAAAATAGGGTACATAGTTTTTTTTTTTAGTTTTCAAGCTAAAAGTTTTCATAATTTAATGATAAACTAATGCTTCCAAGGTCAGAAAATACCTTCCCCAAAGCCCAATCAGCAGAGTCAAAGTAAGCACGCTCATGATCCTGCAAAAAGAATGTTCATGACGAAAAATCAGTTTCAAAAGAACATTTCACCCAAATGTACAGATGATTGGATGACAGCTGGAAGTGAAACATTGATGAAGCAGGATCGGTTAAGATCAGAAAGTAACCTTGGATATTAGTGGAGGCTTCTTTGGTAACATCCCTCCATACTTTTTCTTAACAGCTGCTTCCTGCAAGAACAAATTTACAGCAAATGATACCAGAACATAATACCATAAGCCCACATAATATGGGGTTTATTGCCAAGAATAACCAAAAAATTGAAATGAATTATAAGAAACCCTCTATCATTAAGGCATAATGTCTTTGAGTGCTTAAAAAGTGATTTAAATAACATCAAAACCTGATTAAAATCTAATATATTTCCCATATAATGAAAATATAATGAAATGATACACCAACTCAAACTGTGATTGCTCTCATAATTTGATGTACATGTAACCTAATGAAAAGATGATGAGGCAAGAATAAGATTGAAGAATACAACTTTATACTTTCACATCTATGAACATTTATGTGAATCAAAATACACAGCAGCAGGAATACAACTAAGATAAATTTTAGCCTTTTAGGCATTATTATGATATTTGGCTGCCAAACCCAAATTAAAAAAGATTGTTTCAAAACTTTTTCCACACCAATTACCCAACCAATAACATTACGTTCATCCAAGTGAAACTATTTTCGGATTCCTTAAGCAAAGTCTTGGGTTTGAGATGGGAGACAAGATTCCACTAAAGGTGATCAGACATATGTTCCGGTAGAGATTAGTCACCGACAAAGTCAGTTTTGTGACATGATATCCAAAAATTACCAATTGCCCAAAAACTAACATTCCCAAACTAAAAACTGATTCTCTCAAATGCCACCTTTTTCTTACAAAATTCATTCCACTGAATAACAAACAAACAATTACCTCCTGCTGGGATGAGGGCATGGGGTTTCCATCTCTTTTATCGTTATCCGAATCTTTCAGATCATCCGCAGATTTTTCACTGTCAACTTCGTTCCTAGGAGAATCATCACCAACCTTCTCTTCATTATTCAAATCCTCAACCTTAGCATCTGACATTGCTCCCTCTGCACACCAAACAATTGCAAAATTATCACTGAAGCGAAGCAGCAACAATTTTCGAAAATACTTAGAAATTAATACGAAACCTATTGATTTCAATCTTAATTACACGGATCAATAATCACGGTTCCAAATCAGCAACGAATCAAACGAAATTAGCATGAAAAAGTATGAGATTATTGCGAAGAGTGTGCGATGAAAGGAACAAAATATCGTAGCGTACCGTATCGCGAGAAAATTTGGATCTGATGGATGCAGAGAAGAGAAGAAAACGTTTAACTGCCAAACTGCAACTCTCGAATGAAAATATCAATAGCTGCACAAGAATCTCTATTGTGTTCCCACTTTTTATATATACCTTCATAGTGACTAATGAATCAGTAATTCAACTAATTAATTCAACTAATGGATCATTAATTAATCTGATTTCATTTGATTTATATTAAAATTTTTAAAATTATATTATATATATAAATATATATTATTTAATTAAAAAAATATAATAAAAAATTTAAAATAACAATTGAAATATCAAACTTGATAACACAATTAAAGTATATTAATAAAAAAGTATAAATAATAACTATTTAAATTAAAACATAAATCCAATTTTTAATTAAAAAAAAATCAAAAAAAGTGAAACAAGCAATAAAGAGAGTGCATGAAGTAAATTGGATTTGGGGGCCAAATAAAAAATCCTAATATATATGTAACTAATACAATGCTTCTCTTAGCAGCCTCACGGTCACCCTCTTTTGCTTCGTTTGGTGACTTTTTCTCCACAAAGGCAGAAACCATTTTCAATGCGTCCGTCCGAAGTTGCTCCATCCAAGACCGATGTTGCTCCACCATTCTCACGATCACGCCCCTCCAAGATCGACGTTGCTCCGTCCGAAGTCATTCTCACTTCCTCCACCGCCACTCTTTGCACCGCGTCACACCCACACATGCTAGTATTGATGAAGATGGCTTGCCCTGCTGCGTTTTGAAGATGAACGAATGAAGAATTGAAGATGAAGAAAATCTGAAGCTTTTTTTTTTGTGTTTTGTGCATCTGCTCAAGTTTTTTTTTTCCTTCACCAACTCGGTCCGGGTCCTAAAAATCGATCGGGTTTCCGATTCTTCCCAAAACCGCCCGATTTTCTCTGCCACTTGCATGGCTGGTTCATTAATTTGGTCCTATAATATTTTTGGAATTTAATTTGATTTTTTGTTTTTTAAAATCAATTCAACTTAATACTATCATCTAAAATGACTAAACAATATTAATAAATTCCACTTTATAATGACTTAAAAATGACCATTTTAATTTGTCATAAAACACACATTTAAATGATAAGATCAAATTTAAAAGGACCATTCAAATTAATTTAGACAACAAGATCAAATTGAACAGATTTTAAAGATTAAAGGACCAAATATAATTCAAAAAATTATAAAACTAAATTGAATCAATTTTAAAAATTAAAAGATCAAATTGAATCTGGAAAAAAAGATGACCAATTTAAAAGTAAAAAATAAATTAGAGAACCAATAAATTAATTTAATCTTTTATTTTTATGAACTTTGAAA
>PYAF01002135.1:425045-438404 GCA_007407185.1 Glycine tomentella
ATAATGTATGAATGTAGTTATAAAGATGAAATGAATATAAAAATGTGTACCCCAAAATCCTTTGTTCCTCTTTTATTTACTGGTTGAAAAAGAGATATTTTATTCCTTTATCTTTATTTTTAAAAAAGAAAAAGAAAAAATAGTTAATGAAAATAGTAATACCAGTTTTTTTTAGAGGAAGTGACAATAATTATATCTTGTTCATGAAGGAAATTAAAACAGTTATATATATTAAATAATAATTTAAAAATAAAAAATATATACACTAAAGAAAATCATTATCTTTATTAATAGTTATCTATAAAAATACATGTAAGAAAAAGCTAGGTAAGAATTGTAGAGTAAATGTTAATTTTAGTTTTCTACATACATGCCGGCAACAAAAAGTTTTTCATCGTGACATTAGTCTTCCATTTAATGCCAACAATAAGTTTAAAGAATTGGTTGTGTAGTGGATAAGTGTGAATTGTTTGGGTAAACAATCAGATATTCTGAAATTAACTATATTAATTATTCGGGGCATTTAATTAATGACATTTCTAAATCAACAAAATCTGGTATAGATTATAAAAACTCGATCTAAGAACTTAAAAATTAAGAAAAGATGATAAACTTAATGCCCATATAGTGCAGCAATGGAGAGACAATAATTGAAGAAAATTGTCTAATGTTTACAATCTTGAGGGACTATTTACTGAGTTTTTTAAATTAAAAAAATTAGATCGAATAATTTTTGTCAGGGATGAATAGGGTATCTATTCTAAAATAAAATTTCACAGATACTAAGTTTATATGGAATTGAGATATTTAATAACTATGCTGGCAAAACACAAAAATATCATAAGTTAATAACATAAATTATTTTTCTATTGTACAAAAGAAGATATTTCTCCCCCTTTTCACTAATTCACATAATTGGTTAATAGAAGTTACACGTTTGGCCATTTGATTTGCAATATAAAGCTAGGTGGATGCATGTTGTATGTCTCAAAGAGAGATGTAGGAAACATGAAGTGACTAGGTCCAAGTTTCAAACAACAGGAGATTTTTTGTTTTGTCAGCATCAAATTTGGTACACAAGAGCATTATGATCTAATGACATCCCATGCCATGACCAAATCCATGAAGATGCCACTCCACCATTCCATCATGTAACGTGAAGTGTTGTATTACTCCTTCCCATTCTACTAACAAGTCATAGTTTGAATGCACTTATTTTTTATTTTTCTGTGTGTGTTTGTTATGTTCTAAATGATATATCCAGAATAGACTCATGTCAAAATATCATGTGATATGATTAAGGGTTAATCTTATTTTTTTTATTCCTAAATATGTGATCATAGTGTAATCTTCATATTTGTGTGTATGAAAAAAAATATTTATTACGAGATATTAGTCTCTTGAATAAATTTTAGTACTTCAAAGAATTAATCACTATTCTTAATTAGAATACTCTTTGTTCACATTGTTAGATTATTTTAATTTAATATTGACTCGTGTAATTATAGAATGACTTTAATGAAAAAGTGTTTAATGTGATGGATGTTATACTTAAATGTATTAAAGTCATTGGGAGTTATTTTAGTTTTATTAAAACTAATTTTCACCTCTTCTCACTTCATTAAGGATAATATTGACATTAAAGAAAAAAGAATAAAAAAAAAAAGAGTTAGAGGAAGTTATCATAAAGTTTATTTTACAAAAAGGATAACTTCTCTCTCTTTTATCAAGTTTTCATTTTCACTTTGTCTAATGTAAGAGAATTTTGTGAGAACACTAAAAAACCAAGAATAATAGAAAGAGATTCTACACCATTCTAGAGACCAAGGAAAGGAAGTCAGAGAAGGGAAAAATACCAACCAGAAAATTCTAAAGTGCATTAGAACATCTTTAGTGGTAGATCTTAAATTGAGATCTTAGACAATTTTTTAGTTGATCCTATAGTACCACATAGGATTAAAAATTTCTCAAGATCTCTCTAATTTTTTCCTTTAATGGTAGACCTCATTTTGAGATCTTAGGAAGAGAGAAAGAGAGAGAAAATTTATTCTTTTTTGAACAATGTGCAGATCTTGAGGGATCTTGTATAAGAACCCATTCTCCATGTTGGAGATCTATCCACTTCTTTTATTGGAAGATCTTGTGAAGATCAAATCTTGAGTTCAAGATCTTTGCTTAAGATCTACCACTAAATATGCTCTTATGGATCCCGATAGGTTCTCTAAATCTCTTATAGAAATTACAAAGTATTATAGTAGTGAAAAATATGTTACTAAAGATCCTTAAAGTGTAATTTTCTTATATGATAAACTCAAATAAATAACACATAACAGTAAAAAAATATAATAATTGGCATCAGAGCATGATTAGAGATAATATATTTTTCCATTAAAGATCCTTTACTCTGTTTTATTTTCCTCTTTTGAAACGAAAAGTACAATAGACGTAAAGGAAAATGTCTCGCGCTGCACATAAAGGAAAAGTAACATTTTATTTTGATCGACAATGCAATGCTCTTTGCATATGTTATGCATAATATATGTCAATTTGGAGATTACATGACAATTGATTTTCATTTATTTATGGCATGTACTTTGAATATAGTATAAGGAAAAGTTATATGTGCATTTGCTTATGACTTGCGTTTTTTCTTATGTAATGTCTATGAATTTTTATTTTCTTTTTCTTTCTCGATTGGCACAAAAATGAAAGTGACATAAATATATATATATATATATATTTATTTGCATGACATGTTATTGCTTATTTAATGATATATATATATATATATGTTGTACTGGTAATTGAAACCTTAAAGTCACTGCATGTGTATTATATGGTTCTATCAAAAATGGAAGATTATTAATGGAAGATTATTGTAATTATAATTCTTTTATATCTTGTATATGATAAAAATTTATGTACATGGATTTTGATCCAGTAATAGGTGTTGCATTTGAAAGGCAATTGCATAATTATTTTTGCATAAATAAATATTTTTGGAATTATACATTAAAGTGAGTTTTGTTAATCACCAAAGTGGTCAAATCTATGGAATTTATAATTTCGGGTTACTTGATTAATTGAGATAATGATACTGTGAAACTATCGTGTTTGGGTTTATTAAAATTATTAATTATAAGACATACATGAATTACCCAATGGCGAAACGTAATATATTAAGTAGTCATTTTACATAGTTTCTTTCTTTTACGTGCCTTACACTTACAACATCATAGAACTTACTATCGAAAACATCTCTGTCATACTAGATAAGATTATTTATTTATATACAGAAAACCACAACTTATATCCCTTTTTCAAGCATATCCTCAAGTGTTATCCTCTTCATTGATCACGATTACTGGATCTATGGCCGAATTAGGATACACAGGAGCAAATTGTAAGAAAGGGTCGTGTGGATTGAACTCATCACTAAAGACAGAGACAGGAAAGTGAGTTCCAAAGTAGATGTGTGCACGCAGGATGGGTTGCATAGTTATAACATAGCAATTTTTGTCCTCATCTATATACCATGTTATGTCCAGTGCATCAAGGAACAGGATGATTGATACCATCTAAAATGAAACATGTAACAAATCTAGTGAGAAATAAAATTTCTCATTAGGCAAAACTAAACCACCAAAATACGTTAGTACGTTAGTAAATCCTCAATATAATCAAATAAATCCATACAAAAATTATGCAATTATATGAATACATGAAATGAATTTTCCCAGGGTGCACATGGTCTCTACATATCGTACTGTATGTAGATACACCTCGTATTGGGTGTAGACGCTGCGATCGTCTTACGCAAACATGCATGATTTATGCCATGTATCTGCAACTGGTCACTACATATCGTACTGTATGTAGTATCAAATACTGTTTCACAAATCTTTTACTGGACTTGGAAGCAGAAATCAACCCATCATCACATCAAATCCCATTATTTTCATCAATAACTTAATCCATAAGCATATAACTTCATGGAAAATATTTCTTATCATAATATCATATGTACCAAAAATATGGTTAAGCTACCATAACTTATACAAACAAAACCATATGGTCGAAATGGTTATGTCCGGGTTCATATGACCGAAATGGTATGTCCGGGTTCATATGGGCGAAATGGCTATGTCCGGGTTCATATGGTCCGGATGGTTATGTCCGGGTTCATATGGCCGAAAGGGTTATGTCTGGATTCATATGGCCGGGATGGTTATGTCCGGGTTCATATGGCCAGGATGACTTTGTCCGGGTTCCTATGGCCGAAATGGTATGTTCGGGTTCATATGGCCGAAATAGCTATGTCCGGGTTCATATGGTCGGGATGGTTATGTCTGGGTTTATATGGTCGAAATGGTTATGTCCAGGTTCATATGACCGAAATGGTATGTCCGGGTTCATATGGCCGAAATGGCTATGTCCGGGTTCATATGGCCGGGGTGGTTATGTCCGGGTTCATATGGTCGGAATGGTTATGTCCGAGTTCATATGGCCGAAATGGCTATGTTCGGGTTCATATGGCTGAATGGTTATGTCCGGGTTGACCGGGTTGGCTTATGTCCGGGTTGGTATAACTGAATGATTACGTCCAGGTTAATATAGCTAAATGGTTGTGTCCGGGTTGTGTCTGACTTGCAGTAAAATAATAAAAATAGCTTAAATATCATCAAAATCACCTCCAACTAAAAATATCTAGTCAATTAAACATATAAATACTTAATTAGTGATTAAAGTCTAGCCTACCTCCAATAAGTCTGAGTAGAGAGTGGATGCTGGAGTAGCAGGTTTTTTACGTGAAGTGAGTAAAACTGTGGTTTAGCCAAAGGGGTAGAAAATAAGGAACTTAATGTAAAGAGATGAAAACTGAGATTTTCATGCAGTAATTTCTGAATGCAATGCTATTTATACTAGTTTATTTGGTTACAAGATAACTATCTTTGGAGATTTTTAGCTTAGATTAATCATTACAAATATTCTTTCATTTATGGCATTGAGGTACGTGGAAGTTTTTTAAAAGATATGAACTAGTTACAGATGTCCATATACATGTACCATATAAAGCAAGATTCTCCCCATTTAATGTCTCTAAAAATTATCTCTTAGCCATACTTAATTTTCCGCCATGTGTATTTTATACTTTGTGAAAGTTCATGTATGACTTGTGCTTGACTAAAAATATTCACGTCATAAAAAATTCTGCTGCACTTAATTGTTTAAATATTTTAAAGAAAGATTTCATACCTTAATGATTTAGTATAATTGACAAATTTTGATTGGTTCTACCATTTTTGACTAAGCTCATTTTTTTCCTAAGCTTTTATGTGTCTTTCTTTTAGATTTAAATTAAGTTTTTATATTTTTGTAATTATTATCATATAAATATAATTTTCAGGATATTACATTTACTGCTCATTAAAGTATATATATTTGACATCATTATTGATATTGATATGTGTTTATTTATCACCCAAAGGTAAACTTAGATGCATGATTAAAGTTAATGTAGTTTGAATCCATTAAATTTTCTCAAAGCATTAATATTTCTGAGTTTGTTTGAATGTATACAACTATGCCTAATATGTTTGTTATGAGTAACCTAATGATCAAGTTCAATGGGTTGACTTATGCTGATTGGTTTGAAATGATCAAGTTTTAATTGGGTGTAGTGGACTTGGACCTAGCATTGGTTATGGATGAAAGCCCTCCAATCATTACAAAGACCAGTATTGATGCTGACAAGTCTCTCTATGAGGCTTGGGAGTAGTCTAACAAATTGGCTTTGAACGTGATGAGATTAGCTATGGCTGCAAATGTGAAGCAATCTATGCCCAAAAATGATAATGCAAGGGAATTCATGAAATTGGTTAAGGATTACTCACAATATGATATTACTGACAAGTCAATTGTGGGGAATTTATCAAGTGACTAACAAAACGTTCGATTGATGTCAACCAATTTATGATCATGTGACAGAAATGGCTAATTTGACAACAAAGTTGAATGCCATGGGATGTAAGTGAGTGAGTCCTTTCTAGTACAATTTATTTTGAACTCTTTTCCTACTGAATTTGGCCAATTTCAAGTGAACTATAACACTCTTAAGTAAAAATGGAATTTTTAAGAAATTAAGGCCATGTTAATTCAAAAGGAAGGGAGATTAAAGAAAATGAAGGACAACTCAATTCATCTCATGACTCATGATGGAGCCAGTACTAACAAGAGCAAGCCGAGTAAGAAGGGCAAAAAGGAAAATTCAACTTAAAAATTAAAGATGAAGCAGTCCATAAGGAAAAGAAGTGCTACTTTTGTAGAGAGAGTGATCACTTAAAGAAGGACTTCCCATAAACAAAAAAATGGTTTGTAAAGAAAGGTATATTTTATATATCTGTAAATTTTGAATCAAATCTTGTTGAAGTGCCTGATAATACCTAGTTGCTTGATTCTGGAGCAACTACTCATGTGTCACATATTATGCAGGTATTCCTTTCGATTCAAACCATAAGAGGAACTAAAAAGTTTCTCCACATGGGAAACAAAATGAAGGCAAGAATAGCGGGCATTGGAACATACGAATTTATCTTGGACACTGGGTGTCATGTAGATTTGGAAGGATGTCTCTATGTACTTGGATGTGTTAGAAATTTAGTTTTGTAGCAAAGTTGGATTAATTAGGATTTAGTTTCACGACTGAAAATAATGTATTTTCTATGTATAAGAATATGTACTATTATGGATCTCGTACTTTAGTATATGGTTTGTATTGTTTCAATCTTGATGTAAGTTTAAAAAATCATTGTTTGATGTTGAATGTGATGTTAGTAGCAAGCGTAATGTGCATAATGATAGTTCTGCTTATTTGTGGCATCAAAGATTATATCATATTTCCAAAGAAAGGGTAATGAGGTTAATGAAAAATGAAATTTTACCTTAATTGAATTTTAGTGACTGGGATATATGTTTAGATTGTATTAAAGGAAAACAAACTAAACAAATATCAAATAATTCTGTTACAAGAAGTAATGAACTTTTAGAATTGATACACATTGATATTTGTGGACCTTTTGACATTCCATTTTGGGGCAGTGAAAAGTATTTCATCACCTTTATTGATGACTTTTCACGTTATTGTTATCTATATCTTCTGCATGAAAAGTCTCAATTAGTAGATGTCTTAAAGTTATTCATTAATGAGGTGGAAAGATAGTTAGATAGAAAAGTAAATGTTGTAAGGTCAGATAGAGGTGATGAATTTTATGGCAAATTTAATGAAAGTGGACAATGTCTAGGTCCATTTGCAAAGTTCCTTGAAAGTAGAGGCATATGTGCACAATATATTATGTCGGGCACTCCGCGACAAAATGGTGTGGTTGAAAGGCGAAATCATACTCTAATGGATATGGTTAGGTCTGTGTTGAGTTATAGTACTATACCTTTATCTTTGTGGATGCATGCATTAAAGATCGATGTATATCTACATAACAAGGTTCCTAGTAAGGCAGTTCCTAGGACCCTTTATGAACTATGGACAGGAAGGAAACCCAGTTTAAGGCATCTCCGTGTTTGGGGTTTTCTAGCAGAAGTAAATGTGTATAATCCACATGAAAAGAAGCTTGATGCAAGAACCATTAGTGATTTCTTCATTGAGTATCCTGAAAAGTCTAAAAGTTATATATTCTATTGTCCTAACCATAGTATAAGAATAGTTGAGTATGATAATGCTAGGTTCATTGAGAATGGTCAGTTCAGTGGGAGTGAGAAATCACGAAAGGTGGATATTGTATAAATTCGTGGTGAATCTTCTTCACCTATAGTTTCTCATGAAGATGTTGTTTCTTTGGTTGTATTACAGTCAAACAACACCTATAGACAACATCAAAACATTAATAACCACAAGATGAACACATAGGTAATGAACCAGTAGACAATGTGAAAGTCACAAATGAACAAGTGATAGAAGAGGTGCAAGAAATAGCACCAAGGAGGTCTGAAAGGCAAACGAGGTAAGCTATTTCAAGCGATTATGTTGTGTATTCACTTGAGCATGAATGTGAATTGAGCATTGATGAAGATCCAGTCTCATTTAGACAAGCCATGGAAAGTGACTATTTTGAAAAGTGTCTCAATGCGATGAAAGAATAGTTGAAATCAATGGATGACAATAAAGTATGGGATCTAGTTGAATTGTCTGAAGGTTCTAAACGAGTTGGTTGTAAATGGGTCTTTAAGACCAAACATGACTCTAAAGGAAATATTGAAAGGTATAAAGTTAAATCGTCACCAAAGGTTTCACTCAAAAAGATGGCATTGACTACAAAGAGACATTTTCTACGGTTTCTAAGAAGGACTCTTTCAGAATTGTATTGTCTTTGGTGGCTCATTATGATTTAGAGCTTCACCAGATGGTTATTTAGAGGAAGAGGTTTATATGAACCAACCTGAAATGTTTGTTTCTACTGGAAGGAAAATATGGTGTGTAAATTAAAGAAGTCAATATATGGACTAAAACAGGCTTCCAGACAGTGGTGTATTAAGTTTAATGATACTATTACATCGAATGATTTTCTAGAAAACATTGTTGATCGGTGTATCTACATGAAGGTTAGTGGGAGAAAATTTGTAATTTTAGTCTTATATGTTGACGATATTTTGTTTGTTGCTAATGATATTGCTATGTTACATGATGTAAAGAAGTATACCTCTAATAACTTTGAAATGAAATATATGGGTGAGACATCTTATGTGATAGGAATAGAAATATTCCATGATAGATCACAAGGATTGTTGGGATTGTCTCAGAAAGGATATATCAATAAAGTTTTAGAGAGATTCAGAATGAAAAAAATGTTCTGCATGGATTGTTCCAATACAAAAAAGAAACTAGTTTAGTCAAATGCAATGTCCCATAATGATTTGGGATAACTTCTCTCTCCTCTATCAAGTTTTCATTTTCACTTTGTCTCATGTAAGAAAACTTTGTGAGAACCCTAAAAAATCAAGAATAAGGGTTTCTACACCATCTTAGAGACCAAGGAAAGGAAGTCAGAGAAGAGAGAAATACCAACTAGAAAATTATGTATCTAAGTAGGTTCTCTAAGTCTCTTATAAAAATTACAGAATATTATAGTAGTGAGAAACATGTTATCTAAGATCCTTAAAATATAATTTTCTTATATGATGAACTGAAATAAATTACACATTTAAATTTTCTAATACACACAAAAAAAAGGGGTTCATGTCATTCATCTGATTTTTTTTTCATGTTCATTTCTTCTTGAATATAAACAATTTCAGAATGGTATATACAAAGCTAAACTCATCATCACCTTCTATTCCTTAGCAATTTGGACCTTTTCCTAAAAATTGGTCCTGAAAAATTCCTTTTTATATATGCTAGTTACTTTCTAATTGACAAGTGCTGATCTCACGTTAATCCTTTTTCCTTTTAAAGTGATAAGATTTTTTTACCAAAATGAACCGGATATAAGCCTGTCATTTTCCCAGAGAATGAATTAAATGCTAATTTGACTCATGCATTATTATTTGCACATTATAGATTGCAGGGGGAACCCAATTCTCCTTCATATCTTTCACATCCAACGACAACGACAAGTATGATACAAAGCAAGAGAAATTGAGACTTTCCTATCCTCTTATATATGCTAGTAGTGGAACAAAATAAAATATACTTTGAAGTCACAAGCAAGCACAGCCTTCGAATGCCGAAAATTAAAGTTCTAAGGTCAATTTGCTTCTTGTTCTCTTCCTCCTCCTCCAAACCTTCTCAAGTAACTTCTTTGGTAGAACTATGATTTCAAAATGGCAGTAATTTTCAAATCTCCGAGGTCCTGCTTGTGAATAGAAGGTTATTTGCCACCAAGTAAGTCCACTTAACATCAACTTCTTTTACTCTTTTGGAGGGGTTTTGGTTACTTCATATTTTGATGTTATTTATTACGAATTAGTTAATTAATATAATTTTACTATTCTACTTCTTTGAAATGTCGACAAGTAGTCATTTTTTTAAAAGGTTGGATCCAAGGTGATTAATGAGAGCACAATATAATGGCAATCGCATGTTGAGTTTTGACATTAGACTGGCCAAGCTATGTTTGCACAATGTTCACTTCCTTTGAGTCATGTTATTTTCTTTTCAACCTTTTTTTTTTTTTTTTGGTTTCCTACTATGTAATTTATTTAGTATGGTTACTGTGATAAAAAAAATTGAATGGTTTGCAGGAAAAGCTAATTATCATAAAAGGTTTTGGGGGTTTAAGTGTTAGAAGACAGAGAAAGAGCCATTTCAGATGAAGAGAGACCTTAATGTCATGAAAACTATATATGTTGAGTTCAGTAAATACATTAACATGATAACTGTGTAGTGAATCAATGCTTAACAGCTGTTTTATTTTTTATCTTTTTAAAATATTTTGATTGATTGAAATAAGAAAAGTGACTAATTTATATTTCTGTCAAAGAGTGACGGATCTAGGATCCTGGATCAGTGGGGATAATTTATTTAAAAACTAAAAATTGATAATTATCATTATTATATGTGATAGTTGGATTCAAATATGAAGATAAGAGATACAAAATATAAAGTTTTAAGATAAATATTTGCATTTTATTAAAATAAGAGGGTGCATTTACTTACTCTTACATGTAAGCTGGTAAGTAGGTTCAAATACATAAAATTATGGGGTTCAAAATCTAAAATTATGAGGTATAAAATATAATATTTTTTTGTATTTTATTAAAATAAGATGGTGTATTTACTTACTCTTACATGTGAATTGGTAAGAAAGTTCAAATGCATATAATTAGAGGGTGTAAAATATAATATTTTAGGACAAATACTAGTGATTTTATCAAAATGAGGGGATGTACCTGTCCACCTGAATCTATATAGATCCGCCGGTGCTGTCAAGAAAGAACAATGCATCTTAGTCTAATTTCTCTCTTATGATATCGGAAAAAGTTTAAAATCAGCAAAAGTTGGCAATAAAAGCATGGATACGAACGCTGATCTTTTCATAATTTTTCCGTTGTTTCTTGCCTTATCATGGAATCACTAACTCTTTAAAAGCAAAGTAATCAGTTACCATCTTTAGCATATAGCCCACTTAAGTTTGCCTTCCATGTAGTTAATTATTTCATTTCATCTAACATAGTATAATGTGGTGAGCTAAATTGGAAAGATTAGAGTCTTGAATAGTAACATAATTCGTCAAATGGACCATGAACGTGAAGTATGTATTTTTGTGAAAGAAGCAATATGATAAGATTTGCAGCATTTTCTGCATCAATCACTAAAAGGAGTCAGAACATTATCTTATGGAGTGCTCTACGATTTTAAGTATTTATCACTGTAAAAAGAATGCTCTCCTTAATCATACATTTCTCCAATATCTCATAGAATCAGCATCTTCATATAAATGTTTATTGTATAATATTATGGCTTATGCATACAGTATTAATTCAACATCAACTTCTCTTTCTTTCCTTACACAGACACTGCTTACTATGGCAAGTTCACCTTTTTCCATTACAGGGAAAACATGACCTGGCATTGATTTGGATGGATTCTGGGGTCTTATTCATCTGAGATCTTGCATGTGAACATGAGATATGATGCAGCAGCCAAGAATGACTTGCCGAGAAGTTCTTTCTCTAATTTAACTTCCAATTCATTTTTGTCAATTGATAGTACAGTAGTGTTGATTTATGTAAATCAATATGGTATAACATGGTTAACAGATAATCTTGTCCCTTAAGCATGTAGGTATTTGATCCTTAGGTTCATGAGTGTAGAAAAATATCTGTTAAAAAATCTCAGCTATTTAAATAGATCTCAATACCTTAAAGATTATTAATCTTTAACTTCTGGTCAGAAAATACTTTGGGTTAAAAAATAAAGAAGTGCTGATATATGCAATGCATTAGAGTACACTATTGTGGAAGTGTCTTTAGGGACAAGGTAAATTCGGCAAGTCATCTTTGGCTACATGTCTATCTCATGTTAATATGTCAGATTCAAGATGATAATTGATAATGGCTTTCACAATGATGGATATGGGCTATGGAGGGAGCATGTGTGAATTTTCAATGCAAATCTAATTCTAAGAGGTAAGTTCTTATTCTATACACCATTTAACAATCTGCAATGAGAAAAAGCTACCTGATTTTTGTGTTTGAGAATTCATTAGGAAAAGGGGCTTGATTATGTGGTACTAGTTGCAAAGCCATCATTCATAGCAGCCAGGTCAAAATCTCTTTCTTGGAACAAGGAAGACATGTCCAATTTCTAGTTTGATTGGCCTATTAAGTTGTTAGACCCTTCTATAGTTTAACCATGATGCTTGCAAGTGCCATCTCAAAGTAGTTCAATCCATTGGCAAAAAGGTATGCTAGAGCAATGATGACACAGGACAATGCCACTCTTACAGCAAATCAAACATTGTAATTTGAGAAAAGAATAATTTGTAATAAGCTGAGGTTGCCCAAGACATGGGTGATATCAGATGATCGGTGCCCATACCATGAATAGTCACCAATCTAAATGAAGTTGACCTTATTGGACTCGTGTGTGTGTGTGTGTGTGTGAAAACATATATGTTGCTTGGTAAATACTCATAAAAGGTTTTGATACATAAATTAAGAAATCTAATTATTATTTTAGATTTTATAACAATTATTATACAATTTCTTAATCTTATATTAATTTTATTTCATTTTCTTTATCTTTCTCTTTTATTTCTTCACTTCAAAATAAATGTTTAGGGATATAATAGGAAAAAAACATTTATTGCTTCATTAATAATTTAAATGACTATTAAAATGGAACAAATATTTTTAACTAAACCGTTAAACAATATGAGAGGGAGGCAATAATAGGTAAACCTTTTGAGCAACATAAATGTAAATCAACTCTTCATTTCGATAGCTATTTAGAAAAATGTTTGATGGAAAACTAATGTGAGAGAAAACTATTTAAGTGCCCACAATTTATTTTCTCCCAATACATTTTTTTTTCTCTTAACTGTACTTTTTATCTTCAAATTTTTATTTTTTTGGTAAATTTTACATTCAATAAATTAATTTCCACATCTTATTCCTTATTTTTACAAAATTTATAAAATTTACCTTCTATCACTTGTGTAGTTAATGTGACAACTATTATAATTATATTTTTTTACTCAATTTTGTTGTTGTGAATTTTACCCCAACTTTTTATTTTATTTTTATTTTTTTAAAATTTTGTAAAAGTTTTAAAAATTGAAAGTAAAATACGCTAAATTAACTTTTGAGGTAAAATTCATTAAAAAAAAGTACATTAAGCCAAAAAAT
>PYAF01002135.1:442723-488893 GCA_007407185.1 Glycine tomentella
TTTTTTATTTTCAAATATTTTTTATTTAGTTGAAAATTATTTTTATTAACTAAATTAGTTTTGTAAAATAATATAATTTTTTTAAAAATCATTTTGAATAAAAACTGGTATTTTGAATCAGTTTTAAATTAATTATAAAAATTAAATCAATTTTAAATAGATTTCTAACTGTATTTTTATTTTCAAATATTTTTTTATTTAGTTGAAAATTAATTTTATTAACTAAATTAGTTTTGTAAAACAATACAGTTTCTTTTAAATTATTTTGAATAGTCCCTTACCATCCAATTTAGTTGAAAAAATTTGCAAAAATAAAGAGATAACATACGTTAGTTATGGGAAAGTGGAAGAAGTTACTTATTGGAAAGTGGAAGCAGTTTTTTTTAAATTATTTTGAATAGTCCCTTACCATCCAATCATCTATCTCCTCCTTAACCTTCACCTTCTTCGATTCCTTTACAAATTATGATTATTATTATCATAAATTTCATTTTTGTCTAGCATAACCTTTGCGATTTTGGTTCCGTTTTGAATCTTTCTCGTATCCATTTCAAGGTCATTAATGTAAAACTCGTTGCATTGTTCTGAATTCTTCACATACCAATCCCGAAGTCTATTGACATGAACATGTGATTGTTCTGAATCCATTCTCGTATCTCAATTCTCCCTGCACGTATTCTATTTGAAGGTCATTGATGTGAAGTCAGTTGCATTGTTCTGAATCTTCATAGACCATCCCTGAAGTTTATTGATGTGAACATGTTATTGTTCCGAATCTCTTCTCGTATTTCAATTTTCTTTCTACCTCACATAATCGAAGCACGTGGATTATCCTGAAGCACCTCTAACCTATTGCTGATCAAAGTCATTCCTGAAAGAGTGTTTGAAGAAGCAATTGGCAAGTTGACCATGACAGATATTCATGCACCATGAGGGGGAGTGTTGAATTGTATAATTTAAATTTCAAATTATTGTTAGGATTTGTTAGGTTGTTATAGTTTGTTATTATATTTCAATATTTGAATAGGAATTAAGATTAGATCAGTTTGTTATTATCTCATATTATTAGCATTTTATTTAATTTCTCTCTCTTATATAAGAACATCATGTTGAGAAAAAATGTATGAGAGAGAACAGATAAATGAATGAGAAATTATTATCTCAATTCATGTGTATCTGATTTTTAACAATCCTTAATACTAGTTTTTTTCTTCTTGTCAACTACTATATGTAAAATTTGCATGCCACTAATTATGACCTAGAATAAGTAGAGTTGAGGTTAGCAATATTTATAAATATGCTAAATGTGATTTTTTTACGAGCACATATGCTGATTGTTATTGTATTCATTTTATAGAAATACATAATTTTTCAAATATTTTATCTTAAAATAAATAACGCTCTTTCAACCCAATTAAAATAAAAGGTATTGTTGCATATCCTGAGGATATTATCCTCACCCTGTACATGTCACCAAACAATGACAATTAACTAATCAAATTAATTAAGGCCGTACTTGTGCTCAATGAATGCTTAATTAGCTTCTATTGGAGCAGGTCACTTTTTAGCTTTTAAAAATATGAACATGGTTGAACAAGTACGAGCAGTTGCATGAATATATATGGATATTTTTATTAATTCCACTGCACGTAAGCAAATTCAATAACTAACTTCCAGGTGGCATGCTTTTGACAACCAAAAAACAAAGCCACTTGGTGCTTGATAAACCTGATTCAAATTGGCCTATAGTCGGAAAAACCCAATTTGACATGCCATTCCACAACTATATATATATATATATATATATATATATATATATATATATATATATAATTAATGCATGTTTTAGATATACATGTAGTTAAGAAGCACCATCATAATAATACCCTAGAGCTTTTGAGCCAAGTGTGTTGTTTGTGAGAGAGAAAATTTTAAGTTGGAAGAGAATGAAGGGGGTTTCAATTGAAGCTGGAGAAGTCTCCAAGGCTGCATCCCCAAGAAAAGGAGTGGCAAGAGGGTTATCTATAATGGACTTTATTTTGAGAATTATTACAGCTGTTGCAACACTGGGTAGTGCATTGGCCATGGGAACAACCAATGAGACCCTTCCATTTGCCACTCAATTTATAAAATTCAGGGCTGAATTTGATGACCTTCCCTCTCTTGTGTAAGTGTGTTTTATGTTTGAAAAGTAATTTTAAATCAAGTTGAAATATCACCAAATATAATTTTAGGTAAATATTTACATACGTATTTGATTTCACGTTAATTTTAAAAGTTAATATCCATATTTTGGATGTGATTTTCAGATTATAGCTACCGTATCCCAAGCATGATTTTTTTTTCCCACAAGTTTTCAAACACATTATTAGTCTCACGTTGAAAATTTTATTCTGGTTTCATAATTAATTTTTGAGTTAAAGTAATTTTAAGTAAATTTTATATTAATAAAAAATTATACTATTATTTACTATTAACTTGTTTCTAATTAAGATAAAAATACCTAAATATTTTTTTTTTTTAGAAATGTTGAACTTCAATAGTGATTTTGATGTATCTGAAATCATGTGATTGGCTTGAAATGTTTTTAGCAAAAGTGCAGCTAACACATTGGATGTGTGTGAACATGGAAATCCAGGTTTTTTGTGATGGGCAATGCTGTTGTTTGTGGTTATCTTGTGCTTTCACTTATAATATCTGTGTTCCACATAGTCAGAAGCACTGCAGTGAAAAGTAGAATTCTCCTTGTTGCTCTTGACACGGTAAGCATTCAGATTCTCCTTATCACTAAGGCAAATTTTTGAATGTGAAGCAAGGCATAAGGCTTTTCATTAGTAATACATATAAGATGTTTAGTTTGGTTTTCACCTTTTCATTTCAAGTGAAATCTTTTCATTACAATTATAAAAATGATATCATTTTTATTTTATTTCCTGATTTTTAAAAATCTGTAAAAAAAAGAAAGATGAAAAACAAAAAACTTAAAATAAAAACTGAAAATTACTTACTCCATTGTCTAGAGGCTCCACTTTATGCACATGTAATGAAAGAGATATAATACACAGTTTTACCCTTACATAAACAAAAAGATTATTTTCGATTTTGAATCCATGACCAACCAATCACAAAAACTTAAATTAAAGTATAAGAATTTAATTTAAATGTATGATAAATTTGTTTTTAATATCTAACATATATTTTTTTATTGATTGAAAATATAAGAATTTTGTACCAATATTGAACTCAATAAAAACATGACTGTATAGTTATACCAACTAACTTTAAAATTAATTATTAGAATTTTAAATTGACGACTGTAACTTCAATTCAAGTGTCATTATTTTCCATTTCAGGAGTACTAATATATGTTAAAAAAAATAGTATATAATTTTAACGACATACGTACTGTTCAATAAGATTCCAATTACTCTAAATTAATGCAACAAGTAGAAATCCACCATTTAACCTACAAGAACCTTTGCTTAATGTTTATGTTAACCCCTTATTTTTAACATTGCTAAAACTTTCTGATGAAATTTGAGTTAATGTTGTTAAGGTAATGCTGGGTCTGGTCACAGCTTCAGCCTCTGCAGCAACATCCATAGTGTACATTGCACACAATGGAAACACAGGTGCCAATTGGTTTGCAATCTGCCAACAATACAACAACTTCTGTGAACGTATTTCGGGTTCCCTCATTGGCTCTTACATTGCCGTTGCTCTTTTCATAATACTAATCATGCTATCCGTAGTAGCAATCTCTCGAAACTGATGTGATGTGTGCTCATCCAAGTGTTTTAATTATACCCTTTAATTTCTTCATCATAGTGTGCATGAAGATTTCCCTAGTGTGCATTTCTCATTTGGTGTCAAAGTGTGTGCAAATTTGGAATGTTGAATTTGTGGTTTCTGGGTGTACATGTAATCAATGTCTTATAGCATAGCATGATTGAGATTGAAGCTTCTCATTTTAGAACCTTCTTTGTGTTCAATTTGAAGTTGCATACAAACATGTACATAATATATGCTTGAACTTCGTGCTATAATACCTTCTATTTCAATTCGGAATTAAAATGGAAGAAAAAAAAGTAACAAGAGGCTTTATACCACCACAAAAATCAGAATTACAAAGACCGATACCCTGCAGCTTCCTCCATGTGCTATGCTAGTATGGCCACAAGTTGATCTATTGACTTCAATGTCTTCTCGTAGTACAGGTATGATTCATACACCTTTGGCGTCCGAATATGCCGATCAAACTGAAAAGAAAAAAAAAATGTAACCAAAAATCACTTTGTAAAACACATAATTTATTAAAGGAAAATGTTGACTAGTACTAACTAACTTTTATAGTCACGGCCAGTCATATCCATATTCCATCTTATTTAGCTAAACAAGCATAAGGATATGCCTAAATTCGATTCATATAAATTACAGCATGTAATCAGATAAATAATAAGAGTAATGATAACCAGCCATGAAAGTGATAATAATAATAAATAAATAAAAATTAAATGAATGAATAATAAGCATTGCATGTTGGTTCATTAGCTGAAGCACATAATTTACATGTAATTCCTAAGTTATTTCCTAGAAGATAAAACTTAAATATAGTTTCATATTGTTTTTATGTTCTTCTACACTATTACAGTTTTAATATCAGTGATTTACATTAATATTAAAGAAAACTGTTACTACACGAATTAGTGAAGTAAAGCTGATTGAAAAACATTACTAAAAGTATCTATACAATGAAAAAAAAGGTTATACATGAACGTTTTTATACTATCACCTAATCATATATCACTAAATTTCATAATTTATCATTTTTTATAATTATTACTTTCAGATACACATCAACATTGATTTATTGACAATTTTACACTAGTGATAGTCATTAAAATTAAAGTTATTATTATTATTATTATGTTTGTGTTTAATTAGAATTGAAGTTTCAGATAAGATAACATATGTTGACTTGCAAATCTTTATCATGACCTAATAAATATAGTTAAGATGGAAACACCTGAGTTTGTGAGAAAAAGTTTGGATTTGATTTCGCATGCACTTTTGAAGGAGAAGGAGGGAAGAAAAATTTTAAGTGTCTATCAATCCAAAGGATAAAAGTTTCCAAGAATAATTAGTAAAGTCAAAAGTTTTAATTGGGGTGGTTGAACCAAACAAAAATCTTTATCATGTGAATTACTAGGATAAAATTAAACCTCCAATTCTGATAGATTCCCATCACAAAAAGTGAGCAAAGAAATTCCATCTAAGTCGATCCCAATACCTCACCAAAGTTAGAGACCAACTCATTAGCAGTTTTGACATACTCCTTGCGTCTACTCTCAGGCAAGGTGGTGAAGGCAGTCCTCAAGTCCTGGTCAAGATAGGCCTGCTTGATGCGTATGTAGAACATGATATACCTCCAAGACATGGTCTCCAGCGCCTCCCGAATGCTGTGCAGCCCCTCCGCAGTCTGCTTTATCCTCGCCACCGCGTCTTCCGGGGAGAGCCCCGGCTCGAAGAAGTGCTCCTTGATGAAGGAGTGCGTGCCCCAGCTCTGGGCCAGTGCTTGTGGGGTGGAGGTGGTGACTCCATGCACTAGTAGTGCTGCTGTTGAAGTGGCTAGAAAGGTTGAAATCAGCTTCCTTCTGTTGGGGGAATGGTTATGGGGTAATGGGGTGGTGGTGGTGGTGGTGGTGGTGGTGGAGGAGGAGGGTTTTTTGTGCTTGGTTTTGATGTGGGCATGGAGGAGTGTGGTGGCGTGAGTGAAGCTGGACATGGTTTTGGATAATTTTGGTTTAGGAGGTGTGTGTGTGTGTGTGTGGTATGTAAGTGAGTTTTGAGTGGTGAGGAGGGAATTTGGACTCTTTGAGTTTTCGGGCAGGGCCAGTTTGGCTGACCGTGCTGCCCGGTATGGAAGACCTTACCATTATGCCATGTGGAACCGTTATCTTCTTGAGTTGCCCCTGGGTAGACCTTTTCTTTTTATGAAGTTGCACGTTCTCACTTTGGTCCTTATGGGTAAAAATTGTTATTGATTTGGTTCTTATCATCATTAACCGCCTGCGCATTCATAATTATATAATATAGATAGATAAAATGAATTTTTAATTTGATTCTATTTGTAGGAACTAAAGACTAAATTAAGAATCTACTGTACATATATAAGGACTATATTAAAAATGCCTAAAAAAGAAAGTTAAAGGTCAAAGTATAATATGACAGGGTTCAAAGGATCAAAATCAATAATGTTTGTACATATAAGAATCGATTTAATAATTTTTTATTTACAGGAACCAAATCGACAATCTGCAACACATAATAACTAATAAGGACTAAATTATAAGTTTAACCTTTTTTTACAAGATTGAGTTTTTTTTTTTTTTTTTTTACCAAAGAATGACTATTTTAAATGATAAAACTCTTTTTAAATATTTATAGTTGTATGTTTAGGATTCAAATTCAAGATCCCTTATAAAAACAAATTGCATCCACCAACTTTATCAGTAAAAAATCTTGTCGACTTTACTCAAAAAATAGCCTTAGTCACCTTAGTAAAAAAACTACCCCCAAAATCTTTAACTATTAAGTTGGATCAATCTTCATCCATTAATTATTCATTGGAAAATCCGTTGAATTTTGAAAAAAATGATGAATCCTTAACCATTCATAAAATAAAGATTTAATTACTATTTTAGTCTTCTAATTTATTTTTGAGATTCAATTTGATCTTTTGATTTTTTAAAATTTAATTTGATCTCTTAATTTATATATTATGTTCAATTTGGTTCTTTATTTTTAAAAATTTTAATCAGGTCATTTATTTTTCAAGATGAGTTCAATTGGGTCCTATTTAAAAGCAAATTTTGGTCCCACTTTTTGAAAATATTTGATGTTGACTATAGAAAATGGGACTAAATTGAACTCAGTTTATAAAATATATATATATATATATATATATATATATATATATATATATATATATAATCGAACCTTTTAAGAATAAGGGATTGAATTGAACCTAACAAATAAATTAAAAAATCATATTAAATTTTTTAAGAATAGGAGATTCGAATTGAATCTAAAAAATAAATTAAAAGTTCAAAATAATAATTAAATCTAAAATAAATGAATCGATTGGATCCAATCTATTTAAATTTTTTTATTGTAATGGATGGATTCGATGGGGATAAATAATTGAATGGATGATGTATAGTGAATTGATTTCTCCCTCCTACTTGTTCATGTAATTTACTGTCTGATGATCTAAAGTTACTTTGTTGTTTTGTTCATATTTTTTAATTTAATTTTTGAAGAAAAACACGTGTTAGATTTTAGAAATTTATTAGGTTGAGATATAATTTTTAATCTTTATAGATGGTATTGTTTTTAAGAATTTTTTTTTTAAAATGGCAGAACCGAAATTTGGAGTTGAATTTCATGAAGGTTAGTTGGTGCTGGGAAAAATTTGGCAATGACTATATAGTCGGTAGGTGTAGTGTAGAGCATAGTATCATGTTGAAGCTTTTAGGAATAACCTATAGTTACAAGATTGAGATTTCACTGAAAATATTCAATTTTTTTTTATAAAGATTAGTTATATGCAAAATTTAGATATTTAATTATCGAAAAAAAAATATCACATCACATATCATCTCAAAATAGTATTGATGCAACATAATAATTAAAAAAATAGATTATACACTAATCAACATTATAAAAGTGTTTTATAAGAATAATAAGACATTCAATCACAAACTACCATATATAATAAATTTAAAATTTATTGATTTTTATGATAATTATCCTAAGAGACTAAAAGTCATATTAACAAAATTACTATAAAATAGTGGATTGTGATTAGATAATTATGCAAAAAACATTATGCTGTAATTACATGTTTAATTAGATATATGTTATGTCATCACTGAATATAATAGGAACTTTTTTTTAAAAAAAATCATTTTTGAAGATTACAATTAAAAACTTCAAAAACTGTAACCAAGTTTAGTTAAACAAAAATTATTTTATTTTATTTGACAAATTAAACTGTACCATTCATTATTAAACCTATTAATTTTTCATCATGTTTTCGGTTAAGATGTTAACTTCATCATCTTAGTTAGAGCATCTTTAATGCTAGATCTTGAACAAAGATCTTGAGCTCAAGATCTTATCTTTACTAGATCTTCCAATAAAGGAGGTTAAGAGATCTCCAACCACTACTAGAAAACTAGGTTTTTAAGACGGTTAAAATAGGCATTTTAAGACGGTTGCCGAACCGTCCTATTATCACATGACTTAGAAAGTGGGACTTACGAAGACAATTGTTGGACCGTCTTAGAAGGTGCTTTTAGAAAAAAAAATAAAAATTAAAATAAATTCTAAGACGGTTATTTGCTGTAACCGTCTCAGAATGGGTACAAACTAAGACGGTTATTCCATGTAACTGTCTTAGTATGTACCCATTCTGAGACGGTTACAGCAAATAACCGTCTTAGAATCTGTGTTATTTTTTATAGTAAAAATAGTTTCTAAGACGGTTTCTCATGCAACCATTTTAGTCTGTATCGAAATTCTAAGACGGTTGAGGCTCTAACCGTCTTGGAATCTGTAGTAAATTTTTTTATGTTTTGTTTGTATGTTTTCTTTTTTTGTTCCCGTTGTTCCTATTTTGTATTTTTGATTTTTTCAATTTGAATATGCTTTATTTTTAAACAACGAAAACAAAGATAGAAAACAATTGAACCAATTGCCGCCATTTTACATAATCTATATTAATGAATTAGTATATAAATAGTTAAAAAAATATGGACCATCCAATGTGAGTGTTTCCATTACATAGAAAAAGTACTAGGTTCCAATGACAATTAAATTATTGGTCATTTTCTATATATATATATAGCCCAGCAATCCATGAAGAATCAGCAGAAACATGATGACAAGTGTAAGTCATGGCTTGTGATGGGTGAAGCAATTAACTTAAGTGTTACTATGCCCTGAATTTTACCTCAACATGGTTTGACTGAAATCCCAGAGCGGCTAAACTCGGCCTTGTCCTTGTTGAAAGCCTTGTGGACGTCATCTTTAAGCTCCATGAAACGCGTCCTTTTGATTCTCTGCTCTTCATGAGTACCCTTTTCAAGGTAAAACAAGTCAGGTAGGTCATCCTCCATGAACTTATCCAGCACTTCCGAGCAATGCGATTAGTAGCGCCACCCCATCTCCATTGCCACAACCACAACATAGAACGTAGTTGGTGCCAGAATTCAAAACTACTAAGAAATGTTAGGAAAATAGCTAGACTATAGGCCAAAGGAACAGAAACAACCCTTTCCCTCTTTCATTAGCATGCACAATTGTCCCAAAAGTGAAATTGCATTAATTTATGTCTGAGAAGCTTGCATGTTACAAAGACAGTGAAACGCAACTTTCCATGATACCAGATATTTTATATATTAACCCAGTACAGGCAGCTTAGTACTCGGAGGGGATTTGGGTAGTATGCATGAAGTCCTAAGCTCAAACTTTATTGCTGCCATTGTATACAAAAAAGAGGGGTATTCTATGGATTTGTGTTATTAAAATTGAAGCCAAATTAAATTTATAGTCCATCGCCACATAGGTTGAAATTAGTCACGTACTGTAGATGGTAGTGGATCAGGTTCGATATGAATTTTACATCCCCTGAACCCAAAACCAATTTTAACGTGTACCCTGGTTCATATCCATTAGCTATTTTTAATCAAAAAAATTATATTATCCAATCTGAACATTTTTTTAACAAAGTCCATGACTATTTAGATACATGAATTAAGCTTACAAAGCCTGTACACAAACAAGAAATACAGCCTGCATGAAACAAAATTGACCTCACTACCCAACTGGCTACGAATTTGAATGATAAACAGACATGTTAAAAGCATCATTACAACAAATGGTTATAGGTAAATAAAATAAAGACTGCAATTACCTATTTTCGTAAGGGGTTCCATTCTAGAAAGAAGTCTTTTATTTTGCACTATAGGAGTCTGATTAAGATCAACCTCCCTTAAGTTTCCATTTGAATTTTTTGAGTTTGATGTAAAAAGACCAGCAAATCACATGTTGTCTCAGCATGCAATGTCCATGGCTTGTTTGGCTTCTGAAGGGAAGAAAAGTCTTGCACATGTCACTGCAGCAGAGAGCAATATTTACTTTTCAATGGTTTGGGCATAAAATATCCCATAAATATAAACATTGTCAAGAGAGCTGCACATGAAATCACTTTAAAGAGTTAAATATGGAAACAGCAAATAAGGCAGGCTTCAAACTGAAAATATTTTGAAACTGCATCAAGGACATGAACCAAGTTTAGAGCTTCACTCCTCGTCGCCACCCAGTAAAATGATGGAGATTCTACCCCTATCACTGTAAGCACAAATCTAATACCTTCTCTAGCTTCCATGCAAATATGGAATTTTCACTGCCAAACCTATATTACCAAACCAACACCTACAACCCCAGAATAAAATGAAGAACAATTACAAAGCAAATGAATTACTACAGCATAATCCATTTAACAAAAAGTATAGCTATTAGCAAAACCATCAACCACTTCAAACCTTCTATAGCAAGTAACAAAAGTAATGAAACCCCATCAACAGAGATGCAAACTTTAGATTACAAGTTGTTTCACTTTATTGTCAGAGATCTGTAATGGACTTTAGCTATGCCTTGGGGAAAAAATTATAAAAGATTTCAACACTTCAGTTTAAGAGCACAAAATCATATCAACAAATGCATTTATTTTCTATCAAAGTTAAGTTTTTTGGTTTTTTTTTCTCATCTCTAATAACTGGGTACTCAGTTTCAAACACAGGAACCAAAAATTTACCTCTTAATAAGAGATGATACAGATAAAAATAATAAAAAGCAAAATAAAAACAAATTAGTAAAATAGTACAGTTTTAAAAAAAAAATAAAACCAATCCACACTTGGCAAAAATAATTATGAAAAAAAATATAAAATTAAAAAATCATTCATTAGCTTCAAATACTTTTGAGGTTGGAGTTCAAAATAAAGCAGAAGCCATACAAAAAAAACACAAACAAACAACACCCTTTAGCATAAATATGCTTCACCTAAAAGACAAAAAGCTGAAACAGAAGGGGGAAATAATAATAAAATACCAAAAATAAAATATAAAATTTTGAAACAAAACTCCTTATACATTCTAATTGGAAAGCATATGAACATCAGGGGTTGGATGTTCTTCAAAATGCAAAGATGATGACCTATCACTGTGATTCCACAACAAGCTTCTTCCGAAGCAAACTAGGATTCAAATTACTTTTTCAGCTCAACAAGAAACTCATTAACTCAATTGGACTCACCCCACAAAGTGAAAACATGGGGAAAAAACAAAAAATAAGGGAAAAAACACTGTTTTGGCAAATACGAGGCAACTTTTCTTGAAACTGCATAAAACTGGCAAGTAAACCGAGACTGTTAAAAAGCTTCCCAATTTTATTTTTTTTGTTTAGTTTATCTTAACATTGGCAACCTTCACCCATCAGCATTCTAAGGGTGTAAAATATTAAAAGTAAGTTTTCATTTTATTTTATTTAATTGGGTCTAAACAAAATATCCTATTTAATATTTGTATCAAATTTAGTGAAGTTAACTTCAATGAGCCCCTTTTACTTCTAAAAATTGAATTTATTTTTGTCCAATAACAAGTTCAATTTCTCTTAATTAACTCAAATAGCTTTTACATCATTTAATAATTTTCTTCAAAACTCTTTAAAATTAAATTCCAGAGCTTCTTTTCTTTCCCTACCTGAATTGATATATTTTAATATATCCTAAAAGATCTTACACACAATATTTAAATTACAACTTATTTATTTCCAATTTCTTTCATCCTCACCAAACCTCACCCCCATCTCATATTCAACTTTGTAAAAAATTCCTTAACTGATTCAAGTTGAATTAGAAAAGGAAAATGTCAAAGAAGATTGCCCTTCCACCACCTGTTGAGAATGATTACCCAACACCGAATAAACACGGGTATAACTCAAAAGCTATTATTTTATTTCTTTAATGTCTTTCTGGTAAAAGCATTTGTCACAAATTGGATAAAGAATATTCCTAGTCTCCTCCTTTTATCTCCTTACTTACTGATTCATCATCGTCATTTTTTATTCATAAAAAATGCCTCACTTTTTATAGTACAAACCTTGCATAGTTAAAGATACCAAATGTCCCATTTTCTGTTGTTAGGCAGAAAGCCGAAAAAGGAAAGACAGAAAAAAAAAAGTTTTGGATTTATATTGTTTACTTTCCTCACATAGACCAATTTTCTTGAGTAGATTAAGTAATAAAAACTAAAATTTATGAAGTACCCATAATGCAAACAAAACGTGTATCTTTTTCCTACCCAGATTATTCAAATCCTGCACTCTATACCAACAAACTAAACTTGTAAACTACCATAATATAAATGATACTTACCACTGTAACGACCCATTACCTTGACAATACCGATACCATTCTTAGTGCTTTCTGCTTCCACATGAGCAAACTTTATGGTTCATTGTTCCTCTTCAACAACAGTTTCAAAACCGAATGACTTATTAATAACCTGATTTAGGTAAAACATGATTAATTAGGTGACTGTTTACAAGAAAATCATTTTTACAATCTCAACAAAGTAGGTTCAATTGTCCAATTCAAGCATGCTTATTGGGATTCCGAATTCAATATCATAGTCTACAGTTGGTGGAGACTGAGGGGCATTACGCAACTCAAACAAATTTCACCAGTTTTGATATTCATGCTGGCCAATCATACTCTTTTCTGCACTGGCCAGAATGCAAGTACAAACTACTATATTGTTGCAAGTGCAGATTTGTGAATGAATCATTGTGGACATGAATTCGATAAGTCTTGCCTGCCATGTACATTTGTAATTCCTGTCAATACTCAACTTTTTCATCACTAGGAAGATAATTGCAAGATAAAAAGGCTATGATAACATTTAAAAGGGGGAAAATAACTTGAAATGGGGTTATAAGAAACCAATGAATCCAGTAAGTTCCAATCTATATTACCATGCTATACAACACCATTAATCACAACAGGGCCAAAAATCATCAGTAGTACGATACGATTATCTTCCAGAAATAGGAATACAAACTACTACAGAGGATAGGAAAAGTCAGCCAAACTGCTTAAGAAACCTTTGGAAACAATGAAAGGCATCAAATTGTCAATAGTAAGTATACATAAAAAGGCAATGATTAAGATAACAAACACAAACTTGAAAAGATATGCTTGAAAATGAGGAGATAAAGCACAAAAGCTTCATTAGTGAATTAATGATAACTTTGAGAGAGTAAAATATACAAAACTCATTCCTAAAATAAAAGGGGTGATAATAATACTTGGATCAACAGTAATTGTTTCATAATTGATGCCACCAAGAACAAGAGTAGTGTTGTACTGGAAAGGTCCCTTCCTATTGATGAGAACACCATCTAGTATCCCAAGGTCTTTTCCACCATCAGGAGTTGCTCTTAAGGCCTACACTTTCAAATTCTATGCATAATAGAAATTAAAAAATTCATCACAATGCTAAATCTCCCATATTCACAAAAGAAAAATTAACATAAGACAATGACTAATCGTGTGGTTCTTAGTGTACCAATCACCAATCATAATGAAAATCTCTTCATCCGGCTGTGCAAAAGGAATTGGAATAATTTCCCTATTATTGATAACGAAGGGACCAAAGCCACCAGAGGCTCTTTGGAAACCAAGAGAAAGAAAGTAGAAGAAACTTCCAATTTGATCCTTGACTTGGAACTGATATGTCCAATTCCAATTGGGAGGAATTGAACAATTTCTGCCAAGGACTCCATCTTGCCACGAGTTATGTCGCATTTGAACCCCCGACCTACCATAACCATTAGTCACAAATTTGTTGAATTGCAAATACATGAAAAGATAAAAAAAAAAAAAAAAACAAAGTGAAAAGTAGCATTGGAACCAACCATGAAATGAGAAGGTCTTCATCCAATTCATTGAACATATTCACAATGACATGGTTATTGGTTGTAACATTGATGACAGGTCCTAGAAACTTCTTGTTGATAGCTATAACCTGCAATCGGATTTTCCAACACTTATCAGCAAAATTCTTATCTAAATCATATGATACTTTAGGTCCTTGTACCTTTGAAATTTGGTTAATTTTGTCCTCATTAACCTCCAGCCTCATTGACAGAGATATGCCAAGGAATGAAATTCACCAAATATAAAAAACAAAAGTGATCATTTTTATAGTACAGCAACTAAAACAAATTTTGACCGAAAATTGAGATACCTTGAAACATATTATATCCAAAATAAAATTACGGAAAATTAACTTAAATAAAATAAACTGAAAAATTGAAGAACTTTTGGATACATTTGATTGCAAGAAGATGACAAAATAACAAAAAAGTAAAATTGGGGTAGGAGGGCTTCAAAAATCGTGTGAAAAAACTCACTAATCTCAATTAAAATCCCACATGGACCACACGTCAACCCCTCCACCAGCTTCAATCATCTCACAAAGAAAATACTTGAATAAGTTAATAGGTTCTTTAATCTATAAAATTAAAAATAAGGACTATTGCAAGAAAAAGAAAACCACGAGTAAAATCAAAATGAAAAAAATATGATCAAACATTTGATCCATTTTGTATCCTTGCAGCAGCCAAATTCCAAATACTAGTTTCACAAGCATTCTTAACATTTAAGATACCAACACACACACACACACACACCAAGAAAGAAAAAAAAACAACTGAAGAGACACAGAAATTAAAAGAACTTGAGAGAGAGAGAGAGAGAGAGAACAAAAGAAAACAGGAAACATGTTTGCTCGGGTTCAGAACCTTCTCCACCCAGAAAACATCCCTGCTCCATTAGAATTGGATCTTTAAAGGTTGAAACAATAGAGGCTGCTTTTTTGTATATAATTAATTTTCATTTGCTTTATGACTGAATAAATTCTGTCTTTTTTCTTTCTTAAAAGTAATGCCTTATGAATCGTATTCTAGTGGAACAATTGGTTCTGTACTGAAAAACTGTCTTTCAGCTTTTGATACATGTGAAACTGGTTTTGGTATAATGATACCTACAGGTCAGATGTGTAGATTTTTCACTGGCCATCTTTGTAATACCCCGTAGGCCTCCGGTGTATTAACATTCATAATATCATATTAGCGCTTAAACTTTATTTAAATACCTAACGGAAGCATATCGAACCGAATTTCTTGATTACATTATGTATGGAACATAAAAACACATCACACAGTATCTTAAAAAACAAGACCCTGCTGATCCAGTATGACATAACACAACATAATAGGCAGATATACAGAAACTACAACAAAGATAATCAGGAGGAAACATCATCAATTACTTAAACAACACAGTTCTGTACATATATACATCTCAGAAACAGAACCACACATGTGGTCATACAACTTAATATGTACAACATCATGGGTGTACACACACACCCTTTCCCTACACAGGGAGTACAAGACAGAACACAAAACTCTTCTGGTCATCTATCTGCAGCCTTCCTCCACGTCAGCCACTCTACTAGGGCCTCCTGCCCCGTGACTGCTCCTCTCCTCTAGAAGAAGCACCTGAAAACCACAACCCCAACAAGGGTGAGATAAACATCTCAGTAAACTCAGGGTTCTGGGAGATCCTCCCTTCCCCTGGTTCACCTCCAAACACACATAACATGACAAAACCATAAACATATCCTAGGACATCATCCTAGTTCTCAATACCCGGCTACCAGGGTAATCTCAACAGGTGTCATCTCTGGACAATATCAGCATCAGAGGTGCAACACCTCATGCTAGCTCTCACAATCATCTCGCAGAGGTACCATAACATAGTGTCAACCCCTGGACACTTTCCATATCATGGAGGCATCGCCTCATAAACTATATATACACATTGCCTGAGAGCAACCACTCAGGACTTACTCATCCAGATATGGCTCATCTAAGAGGCTCTCATCCCCACGGAATACCATCTCCTAGAGATACAACATATCTGTATACATCCTGGCCTGGGGAGGAACATCCATACAGGGCAATCATTCCCAGGACTTCCACAAACACTGGCCTGGAATGAACATCCATACAGGGCAATCATACAGGGCAATCATTCCCAGGTCTTCCACAAACACTGGCCTGGAATGAACATCCATACAGGGCAATCATTCCCAGGACTTCCACAAACACTATCACAGTGTCTATCTAACATCAATTTCTATCATGCCATTATAGCATTTTCCTCAGCATCTCATCTAATCCGATACTATCATAGTATCATCTTAATCTCAATCACAGACCATCACCATGGTCTTTACCCCATACTTAGTCATAGAACACTATCACAGTATTCATCATCAAAAGGCCCAAAGCCAATCACACCTGTACCAACAGGTGTACCATTCTCATCACACTATCTCGGTGTCTATCCCGGGGTTTACTTATACAACACATTCTAACACCGTCCTGGTGTTCGGCCAAACATAAACCACAACAGGCCACATTGGCCTTTCTCATGCATATATATATATATATATATATATATATATATATATATATATATATCTCAGCAATTACACAACAAGTGTATGGCATATAAGCCCACTTGGTGGCAAACAAAAGTAAGGGAATCACTCCCAGAACCAATGAGCTTACCTGGCACGCCGTGCCTTACAGCTTCACTTCTTGAGCGATGGTCTGCGTCCCTGACACTCGCAGTGTCGAGCCCTAACAAGGCATACAACGCATATCACAGACCATTCAAGCATAAAACATACACAAGCTCATCAAGCAGTCCTCAACTGCCCCAAGGAAAGAAACCAAAGTCCTTTCCATAGGTTTTAAGTCATCTAACCTATGGTTCATCAGGCTCATCCATCACAAGCCTTTCCATAGATCCTCAGTGGTCTATCTCAACTCAACCATGACCTCAGAGTCACCACAGACTCAACACAAGCCATACACAATGAGCTCAAAGCTCACACAACCCAACAACTCAGGGGTTTCCATAGGGCTTGAACGGTTAGTCTCTCAAGACACCGTTTCCATGGCCTCTCAGGCACAACAAGCCCACCAACCATGGCCCTTGCATGTTTCAAATCAAGTGACTCAGTCCAAGTCACACATGCACAAACCTAGAGCCAAAACCAACATTCACCAAATCCCAATCTGAAAGCTAATCCTTCCTCTTCTCATCATTCAAAACATGTTTCTCAACAGGACCCAGAGCTAATTCTAGCTCTATCAACAGTGGGTCACTATTCATGCAAACTCCCACACCACAAATCAATCGGAGAAACTCGAGTTTCTTACCTCAGAACTGATGAGGAAGGCCTCTGGACTACTCTCCCTAGCCCTGGTGCAGCTGAATCACCGCCATTCCTCGCCCAAACTCGAGTTCTCTTCAACCTCTCTCGGAGAAGGGGCTTATCTGGGTTTCAAAGGATATGGAGGAGGGATTCAAGCTCTCTCAAGGTTTCTAGGAGGTTAGATGTAGTTAGGAAAGTGATTTGGGTGAAGAAACAAGGTTAAGGGAGCTTGAGAAGCTCTCCCATGGCAGAAATGGCACTGGGGAAGAAGAAGAAGAAAAGGTTTTCTCTTCCAAAAACGCGATTCCCCTTTTATACTGGGCCTGCCAGAGGTCTGGCGCGATCCGCGCCAGCACTGGCGCTACCTGCGCCATCTTCACTGACCTTGTGGCGCCAACCGCGCGGAATCCACGCCTCCAGCGCCAACTTCCAGAACCTGTGGCGCCATCAGCGCCACATTCCAAACCCAGTTGGCGCCACCAGCGCCACATTCCAAACCCAGTTGGCGCCACCAGCGCCAACCCTGGCGCTGGTCGCGTGGAAAACCAGGGGAAATGGGTGTTCCAGGCCACTTCCCGCACTACTAGCGCCACCTTTGGCGCCATCCGCGCTGGCTGCAAACCATGGCGCCCCTCGTGCCATGTTCTAGAGAGTCCGACGCTGATCGCGCCAACCCTGGCGCTGATCGCGCCACACACCAGACCTGATTTTCTCAGCAGAACTTCTGGCGCTATCCGCGCGGAAGCTCGCGCCATCCGCGCCAGAACTCTGGGGTATTATATTTCACCCCTCCTTTTTAGGAATTTTGTCCGCAAAATTCCCAAATCCATACCACAATTATGGCCTAGTCCTGCTCCATCCGATCCACAAACCTCACAGGTCACGTAGGGCTTGTCAGATTCTCTCTAATCTGATCAATGTCGGGCTTTTACCACACATGACCAATCTGTCATATCCTTTTCAATTGGAATACATGGAAAACCCTCATGTAAACCTGATGACTGGGGAGACAACCTCCTTGCACCCAAAGTCCGTCCTACACCTGGGACCGGAGACAGCCTCAGACACATGATCACCCTCATCCACAGTAGGGTCTGTGTCTAGGATCAAAAGTCCCTTCTATCGACTCTGAGCTCTCATAACTTATCTCTGATCCTACGGATCTGCTCAAGAGTCTACTGAATCATTTCAGGTCCAAAGATTTGTCTGTCTCTCACCTCTGCCCAATATCTGGAATCCTGCACCATCGGCCACACAAGGCCTCATAAGGTGCCATGTCATAACTAACATGAAAGTCATCACTATCAAGGAACTCCACTATAGGCAGGCATCTAACCCAACTAGTACCTTGCCTCAAGGCACACATACTCCCAACACATCCTCTCAGGTCTGGATGGCTCGCTCCATCTGACCATCCATCCGAGGATAGTAGGCTACATCAAGCCTCAACTGGGTTTTAACCCTTCCGAAAGGCACCTCACACCTAGAGGTAACTTTGGATCACTGTCACTAACCATGTGACATCTCAGACACTAGCCATATACTCGGCTATGTCTTTCCTCATTCCTGGCCACCAGAAATCCTCTCCGGATACAGATACATCACAGTGGCACTAGAATGAAAATCCTCCAGGGTCAGGAAGGGTCAACACTGGAGCTGTAGTCAACCTTTCCTTCAACTCTTGGAAACACTGCTCGCACTCATGGGTCCAAACAAACGGAACCCCCTTCCGAGTAAGGCGAGTCAAAGGTATCACCAACTGTGAAAACCCCTGAATAAACCTCTGGTAATAGCAGGCCAATCCAAGGAAACTCCGAATCTTCGATATGTCCTTGGGTCTCTCCTAAGACATCATAGCCTCTATCTTACTGGGATCAACTGATACCCCAGCTGAAGAAATCACATGGCCAAGGAACTTCACCTCTATTAGCCAAAACTCACACTTTGCCAACTTGGCATACAGCTGATCATTCCTCAAGGTCTGAAGAACAATCCTGAGATGTTCAGCATGCTCCGTCTCCGTCTGGGAGTAGATCAGTATGTCATCAATAAACACCACCACAAACTGATCCAAGAAAGGTCTGAATACCCTTTCATATAGTCCATGAACACTGCTGGGGCATTCGTCAGACCAAAGGGGATGACCTGATACTCAAAGTGACCATACCTAGACCGGAAGGCTGTCTTCGGTATGTCTGCAGGCTTGATCCGAATTTGATGATATCTGGATCTCAGGTCTATTTTAGAGAACACTCGAGCTCCCCTCAACTGATCTAACAGATCATCAATACGAGGCAAAGGATACTTATTCTTAATAGTAACCTTATTCAGCTGCCTGTAATCAACACATAATCTCATACTGTCATCCTTCTTTTTCACGAAGATCATCGGTGCTCCCCAAGGTGAGACACTCGGTCTGATAAACTATTTGGACAACAGGTCATCTAACTGCACCTTCAGCTCCCTCAACTCCAGAGGAGCCATACGGTAAGGTGCTACAGATATTGGTCCTACACCAGGAACCAGATCAATGGAGAACTCAATCTCTCTTTCAGGTGGTAGTTGAGTAATCTCCTTAGGAAATACATCCGCAAACTCCCTAACCACCAGGATCTGCGATAGATCAACACTTGGCTTATCTTCTGTCACACATGAGAAGATATAGCCTTGAGCTCCCTCCCTGATTGCCTTGTGAGCTTCCAAGACTGATAGGAAAGGGGTGGAACTCAGACCAGCTCCATCAGAAGGCACGACAACCCTCTTCTGACAACAGTCCAACATCACGCCATACTTGGCCAACCAATCCATACCCAGAATGATCTCAAGGGTGGGCATAGCTAGGCAGTACAAATCAATCGTGTAGTCTCTGCCATCAAACTGAAACTGCACGTCTTTGCAGCACGTGCTCACCTGACACCTTTCACTAGATGCGGTGACAACCTCCATCGGAGGAGAAAAACTAAACATGGGTAATTTAAGCCTAACAGCAGCCATACCCTGAATGAATGAATGCGTAGCTCCGAAGTCAAACAAGACTCTCACATCAAGAATCGATCAGAACAATACCTTTGATCAAGTCAGGAGCTCTGGTTGCTTCTCTGGCATCAACAGTGTACACCCTCAGCGGTCTATCTCATCTCAATTAAGGCACTTGAGTCATCACAAGACTCGGTGCAATCCAACATTAAGAGCTCAAAGCTCTATAAAGACCAAAAGCTCAAGGATTCACATACGGCTTGAACGGTTCTTTTCACACACAAGACATCGTTCCAACAGCCTCTCAAGCACATCAAAAATCATATACCAAGGCTCTTGCATGTCACAACATAGCCAAGCAACTCAGCATACCAACTAAACATGCATTACATAGAGCCAAGAATCAAAGTTCACCAAATTAACATTTGAGAGTTAATCCTTCATCCTCACAACATTCTAAACACATGTTTCTAAAGGACCCAAGGCTAATACTAGCTCTATCACAAGTGGGTCACTATTCACCCAAAATCCCAACTCACAAATCAAACGGTGAATCTCGATTTTCTTACCTCAAAGATGGCAAGGAAGACCGCTGGACCACTTTCCCTAGCCCGGGTGTCCGTGAATCGCCGCCGTTCTTCGCCGAACTCGAGTTCTATGAACTTCCCTTGAGAAAGGGATTTCTCTGATTTGGGGTTTCTAAGGGAGGTTGATGAAGGATTCAAGCTCACCAAGTGTTTTCCAACAAGATTGGTGTTTAAAGGGAGTGTTTTGATGAGTAAACAAGAGTTTAAGAAGCTTGGGTGCTCAACAATGGAGGTAGGGCGCTGGAGGAAGAAGAAAGGGAAGGTTTTGGGCCAAAAACGCGAAATGACCCTTTTATAGTGGCCCTATCAGAGGTCCTGTGCGACTCGCGCCACCTCTGACGCTAACCGCGCCATCTCTCAGTGCATCTGGCGCGACTGGCGCCACTATGGCACAATCCGCGCCAACCTCCAGTGCATCTAGCGCGACTGGCGCCACTACGGCGCGATCCGCGCCAACCTCCAGAGAGAATTGGCCTTCTTGAGCAATACTGGAGCTAACCGCGCCAGTATGGAGCTACTCGCGCCAACTCCCAGACCTGTGGCGCTAATCGCGCCACAATGGCGCGACTCGCACCAGACCCTAGGTCATTATACTTTATGAATTAAAGTTCATGTTTTCATTATAAAAAATAAAATAAAAACTTTTATTTGTTTCTCTTTTCTTGTATTAGCCTTTTGTTGTAGATGGCATTGGGGGGGAAGGAGTGGAGTCTTTGATCTTGAAAAGCGTTTTGTTTCTATGGAGCTAGCTTACCATAGCAACAAAGTTAACATAGCAATCCACGTGTTGTTCGTTTGACCAATTTTTTTTCTCGGCCCTTCTCATTCTCTACTTTGTCCCTCTCCCTCCCTTATTCAATCTTCAAAATTTGGAGTTTTCCCTAAGGTGGAACCATGTGATCTTGATTTGGAGTGCTGGGTTTTGGTTGCTTTAGTCTACTCAGTTTTCTCTGTCTCTTTGGATCTGAAAGTTGGCTCCTTGGCTGCTTTTCTTTGTGTTCTTTGTTGGGTTGCTAGTAGCTTTGTTGCAAGCCAACTTAGGTTGTCTCTAGCTTGGAAGGTAAACCATGTTGTTGTGTTTTGTTGATATGAACATGGTAGTATATCATCATATGTTCTACTTTTGTGAAATCATGGTGGGAGCCATGTTTATTTTTCATATATGATTAACCAAGTTGTTGGATTTTATTGACATGAACATGGTAGTATATGATATATATGTTATATTATTTTTTTAGCCACATGTTTGTTTTTTTATCTATCATTACACACTTTTTTGTTTTCTCTAGCTTGGAAAGTAATTAAACCATGTTGATGGGTTTTGTTTATATGAACATGGTAGTATATCCAGGGGGCGGAGGCAAGATTTTTATATAAGAGGGGAACCAAAAAAAAATAATTAAACCATGTTTTCCCTAGCTTAGAAAGTAATTAAACCATGTTCATAACTTAAAAAAATATTTAAAATTGTACATATATGACATTTAAAAGAAATTTACTATAAAACTAATATTTTCTTATGAAAAAAAATGTAATTGTGTTGAATATAAAAATGATACTAATCAACAAGTGCAACCAATACATAAATGTTCAACTATCGATAGCAAAAGGAGAAGAAAGTAAAAAAAAAAAAAACATTTAAATTAAGTGAAAAGAAAATTTCATTATAATCAAAGCATATTATTTGAAATATTTTAAAAATAGATACTTGAGTCACACAGGAAAAATTCTTAGAAAATACTTGGTTAAATGAATTACACATGATAAATGTATAGATAAATTAACTAAGTATAAATGTATCATTAATAACAAAATAACGTACAGTTGGGATGCAGTGGAAAAGCCAAATAATTATATCTAAATGTTTGGACAATAAAAAAAATCATAGGGATAAAAAATGCAAAATGCAAAATGTTATAAGCATAATAAAAGAAATGCATAGCACAAAGTAGGAAGAGTTAGCAACAACAATGGAAAAACTTGTGATTTTGTGAAAGTCAGAAGAGTGTATAAGAAACTAAATAAAATTATCAAATAAAGGAAAGTAAAAAATGAAGAAATTTATTTTCACTTTAGATAAAATATGTTAATAAAAATTATTAAAGAAAACTAAGTGAATTAAGAAAAGCCGAACCAAAAAATAATTTTATATATGATATATTAAGAAGGTTTAAAAACCTTGGGGGGCCATGACCCCTTTAGCCCCCCCTCCCTCCGCCTTTTGAGTATATCATATGTTCTATTTTTATGAATTCCATTGTGTCTATCACAGCCATGTTTTATTTTTCATATATGATTACATGTATTGGATAAGGAAACCTGTTTCAGATAAGAGATATAGGGAGAGAAGAGAGCCAAGAGTGGGGTCAGAGAGACAGAGGGAGAGGGTATGGAGAGAGCATGGAGAAAAGAAGATGGAGAGGAGAAAGAGAGTGGGAGAGAGAGAAGAGAAGCTACCTCTTTTTAAAAATTCTTTTATCCATGTTTTATTTTAAAAACCTTTTTCACAAAAATTAAGTTGTTTATTTCTTTTAAAGTGTGTTTAACTAAAAAAAAATTTAAGAGCATCTTCAGTTATAATTCTTTCCGAATTTTTAACTACAATAACAGGAGTTTATCAAAGTTCATAGTTGGAACTTGGAACAAACCGAGTTGAAAGTCATAGTGTAACAACAATTCTTATATAAGAATAATTAATTTTAATTTTAAAATATTTTTTTAGTGTTAGTCAAGTTAATGTTTTATTTAATGTACTTGTCTACTTGGTGAAGTCAATGTTGTATATATAATATGACTTATATAAAGAGTGAATTAAAAAAGAAAAAAAAAACAAAGAAGATGGAGCATTGAAGATGTTATAAAGAAGATAAACCAAAAGCAAGTTATGGCAACACTACCTAAGAATACAATACAAGCTTTTTTGTTTTAACTAAAAATTTCAAAGTAATGCAGATAAACTAAAACTTAGTGAAAGAGAATATAATGCAAAAAAGGCCTAATTTAGATACAATAAATAATTTTGCAAAAAAATTGAGAGATTGATGAGGATGTAAATCATAGAATCAGAGTAGGGTGTATGAAATGATGGAGTGCATCTGAGTTTTTGTGTGTGACTGCAAAATTCTCCTTAAGCTAAAAGAAAAATTCGATAGAACAACTTTAAGATCTACAATGTTATATGGAGCTGAATGTTAGTCAGCACATAGGCAATATGAGCATAAAATAGGGGTAACAGATATAGGATGTTAAGGTGGATATGTCGTTATACGAAAATGGATAAAATAAGAAATGAATATATTCGATAAAATGTAGCAGTAACATAAATTGAGGTGGTTTGGACATGTAATGAGACGGGCCCTAGATGCTCCCGTAAGAACAAAAATTTGTTATCAAGAGCTCGACACAAAGAGAGGTGGAGGTAAACTAAAACTTACCTCGGGAAAGATAGTTAAACAAGACTTAATGAAGTGAGATATAAATTGGCGGATGCTGTGTTTTAAGAGGAAATGGAGAAAAACTATAAACTTAATGGAGTGTTAGACCCATTGTTATCTCTATGTTTTAGATTGTGCTTTTTTAGTTTTTTTTCTCTTCATCTCCCTCCTCCTTCGATTCCCCTTCTTTTCTTTTATCTTATTTTCTTTTATTTTATCTTATTTTCCCTTTCCCTTCCCCTTTCCATTTCACTTTTTTTTTCAACCTCCTCAATTTATCATTAAATTCATCTAACACCATCCTAATTAATTTGGATTAAAGTTATTCTTAGTGTTAATTCAATTAGGTAGAATTAGTCATGCGGTCCTGTTATATTAAAAGGCAACTTTTAATGTATAAAATCATTTTGACTAAAGCTTTTGTTTTTAATGACTTCTCCTGATGTTTTATTTTGTCTTCTATTACCTTTATCAGCTATCCTCCACTTGATTAACTTTTCTCGCATCGTTTTTCTATTCACATGAGAAAACAACCTTAGGCAACATTCTGGTATCTTCTTAATAGGCACAACTCTTAATTTTTCCAGATACATTGGTTTATCATCTTATCTTTTCTTGTGTATTGGTTGTCCATTCATTCATCTCAACATTTTCATCTCCACTACACTTGAGCATCATTGGACGTGCAATTGTTTGGTAGAATTTTCCTTTGAGAGTATCTCAGGCACTTTAAGGTCATAAATTATGTCTGAGACATTCCTCTACTTCATCCAACTTGCTTGAATCACATGTATGACAGACATCTAGGTCAATTTATAAGATGAATCCTTTCAAAATTGATTTTGAGTTCAAAATTAATCATAGATAAATTTTTCAATGTTTGACTTCATATTGAAAAAAATTTCAAAATTGATTATAGATTGAAGTAATTTTAAGTAATTTTTTGCATTAAATCAAACAAATTATATTGAATTTTACTTCTAACTTGATTATATAATAAAAATATTAAAACATAAATTACATTACTTCAAAATGAATTTTAATCAAAATTAATTTTGTGAAATCAATTATATTCAAAATCAGTTTTACCAACACTCATCCAAACACGCATGTAATTAATGGCATGAATGATCTCAAATTTTCATTTTAAAACATTTAGATTTCACATCTCACGGATATACAGTTAAGTTAACCAAGAAGGATTTCAAAGCATTTTAATTTCTCTCAACTAAAGACTCAAGTTTAGAATTTACTTTCTTTTAAGCCTATCAAAACTCAAAACAAAATACTTTAATCGGATTACATATGAATTGTTTACTTGACAGGAACTTGAGAAACATTTAGTTCTTTGGATTTTCAATTTGAAATTAAGTATGGGGGAGGCTAAATTCTAGTTCCACAATCTATAAATGTTGCAATAACGATATATAGTATTTAGAGCCTTGTATCTTTTGGTTGTTATTGTAAAATTGTATTGCTTAGATATTTGGTAATCTTAAACATAGAAACTTATTTTTGTTTCTATGTATTATGCTTGTAATTATATAATGATAGTGTATAAAATGTAAAACAAAATTTTCTATTCTACACAGTGTATTTCAGTTATATAATTTTGTAGTCTGTTTGTTCCTCAACCATGTTTGTGTTTTGTTCCTATTCTCACTTTCATTCTTCATTTCTTATTTGGGTGCTTATTTGTTCTTTTCCCCTACTTGCATTCCTGATGTTAGGAAAATTCTGGCAAAGGTTCAGGTTGCAATTTCATTGATTGCTCCTTTTTCTTCGGTTATAACAAATATTATGTTAAAAGAGTATGTTATTAGCATTTCTTACTATTGCAATTCGATTCTTCCCTCCCCTCATTCCTGCAACAAAGAAAAAGAATTTGATCTTCGGCTTATACAGTAGAATCATAGCTTGGAGGCAGCTACCTCTAACACTTAGCATAGCTGAATAATCCTTGTTTGGTATAACAACGAGTTTTACATTAGCTGTCTCGTCTGCCAAGAGCCTAACACAACCCTCCTCCTTAACCCAGGCTTAGGACCGGTTATGAAGAAACATAGGCGGAGTAGACACCTAGCATAGCCATGCTAGTTAATTTTGTTAGCTAGATACAATCATGCTAAACACCATGTTGTTACATGCAAAATAGGAAAAATATTTGTTTCCTGCATAGATAAACATCAACATAACATTTCTCACTTTTTTTGCTCTTTGATTATGTTTAGGTTGTATTTGTGGTTCAGATAGTATGTTGGGCAGGGCAGTTCATTGGTCATTTAGTATTTGAGGTTAGCTATTGTTATATTAACTAAATCTCTGACTTAAACCTTTCTTATATATTAATGTGCCTGAGATTATACATTTACAGAAACGAGCTCCTGCTCTTTTGGATAACCTCATTCAGGCTTTTGTAATGGATCCTTTCTTTGTATTGCTAGAGGTATTGTACCTATAAATTTCATATTTTAAATTCCTATTACTATTTTCCCTCTTGCATCGTTTTGTACCTTTCCTTGATATTAATTAGTTTATTGCTTGAATATGTAGTATTCATTTATGTCTGGCTATAACTATAAAGGCTACTTGTTTAATGCAGGTTCTCCAGACTTTATTTGGTTATGAGCCATATCCAGGATTTAATTCAACAGTGAAAGCAAAAATTGACGCTAACATCAATGAGTGGCAAGAAAATAAGCAGAAACTAATATCTTAATTAGCTTCTGCTTAGGTTCATGTATCTTTAAAAAGTTAAATGATCTCCCAGAGAGGAAGAGTAAAAGCTACAAATGATCATATATGTATGTATTGTGCTGGTATATATGTTTTTCAGAATAATTCTTACTGGCAATATATAAGGATTCTTGGATTATACTGGTGTATGAGTATATGCTTTGTATACTTGTTGAGAAGATAGCATATCATGGTTATGCTAAATAGCTAATATGCTTTCTGATAGAAGCATCATGCCCTGTATTTTGTTCATATGGTTTGAATGCTATCTGTTATGACGTGACAATATATGAGTAGATGATTGTTTAAAAATGTTTACACTCACATTTGATTGCTCAAAATTAAATCCATGTCGTAGACTAGTTAGGACTTTCTGTAATTGGTACAGGAAATACTTCCTCCTCTGTTTGATTTTATATGATATTAAGGTTTTGACAGTAAAATCAATATCTTGAATTTCATAAAAAAAAAAAAACATTATTAAATTCTTAATATACAACTTATCTCTAATTAATTATCTAATAACAATTGGACTTAAATATATTATTAATCTATAATAAATATCTTATTTTTCTGTTTATCTCATAATAAAATTTTGTTTTGTCTTGAGTTTCTAATAAAACAACAATTTTATTTTTGGTTCTTTATATTTTGTTTTAATCTTTGATAAACTGATAAATTTTTATTTTCTTTTTGATAAATTAGCAAATTTTATTTTAGTCACAACTAATAACAAATAAATAAATTTTATTAGAGATTAAACACAATATTCATTAATTTATTAGAGATTAAAAAAGTGACAAATATCAGATAGAAAAATTATTATTTTATTAATAACTCAATACAAAACAAAAATTTATTAAGAAATAAACACAAAATCAAATATTTATTATAGATAAAAATATATTTAATCCTAACAAATATTTCTAAGAGGGTATTCCACAGGGAAAAAAATATATTTAGTGTCTTCATTAATTTTGTAAATTTGAAACAATTTTTTTTCCCTAAAACGTAGTATAAAATGGGGAGGGGGTAACATTCATCGTGGTCCTATATCCTCGTTTTGTTGGCTTCTTTTTTCAAGATCTCTCTACTTCTATCGTTAAGAAATGTCATGAATGATTGTGATACTTGTGAAGTCCTGCCATTTAAAACAACCTTTCCTTTGAAAAAAGAAATTGATTTTTTTTTCTTTTTTTCTTTCAACTCTACTCTTTTTTCTTCTTTTTCTTTTCATGTGAGACTTAAATTTAAAACTCTATTTAAAAGATGGGAACTAAATGCAGACAATGTGTTGTGAAAAAAAATGGTTCAATAGGGATGTATTTAGTTAAAATAGAGTATGATTTTTTCTCGTTTAACTATGTTTCCGTTGAAAACCTTTTCAATAGGCAGTGGCGGACCTTCAACAAAAACTTTAGAAGAATCAAAATTAACTAAAATAAAACTTTAATCATTTGTTTATATTTTTTATATTTTAATTTATTCCTTATATTTAATTTTTAGGTTTTAATTTATTCCTTTATATTTAAATGTTTATTTTGATCTTTTAAAGTTTATTTGTTATACCAAATTAGGTTTTTTCACAAATTTGATAATACATGACAAACTATAAAAAGATAAAGATGTCACGTCAATCAAAATTTACACTGTTAGTAAAAATAATCAATTTATTCTAACGATACTGTAGAAAATAAAATTTTAAAATTTAAGAGATCAAATTAAAACCTAAAATATAAATAAGATAAAAAAATTTAATATTAGTCAATAAAAAATAATTTTTATATCATTTAATTACTATTAAAGTATTAAATAATTTTATAATTAGGTAGAAAAAATTACATAATTATATAAACAAAAAGAACTAATATCTATAAATGTCTAGTTAAACATGTTGGTGAATTTTTTTTTTAAACGGTACATAAATATATAAAATATATTTATTTATAATTTTCAAAATGATTAAGAGGTTAAGCCATTCTGTATATGCTCTTAAGAATCTAAGAAATTATTTTCTTAGTTTCCTTTTATGCATTCTGTAATATCCCGTATGTATCCGGTGTATTAACAATTACTTAATCAGATTAACGCGGTAATTAATTTAAAAACCAATAATTAAAACAACGGAAGCGTTTTTCCTTTCAAAACCATATTTCTTGATTCATTATGTATGATACGTAATTTCAATAAAATATACAAATCCCAAAAACACTATAGTCAGCCTCATCGATCCAAATAACATAAGGAACGACAGATATATCAACAATATCTATACAGATATATTTGAAGAAACATAAACCACATATCTCAATATGGGTATAACATATATACATCGTTTCAACCACCACTGTGGTGATACAAAAGAATAGGCATCCATTGTCAAGATCTCACAGATCACATCCTCACACAAGGGCATACAAAACATGTAGTGCCTATACAACATAACATAAACAGAGTCCACAATATGTGTACACACACATCTTCCCTCGCAGGGGTACAAAATACATCAAAACAAAAAGTAAGGAGCCACGAAGCTCTCATCACACTGCCAAGCAGCTACAAAGAATTTGTCTCTATTGGGGCCTCCCGCCCTGAGACCTATCATCTCTGCCAGATGAATCACATGCAAAATATAATCCCCACACGGGGTGAGCTACAATCTCAGTAAGCTCAGGGCTCTTGGAGGCTTCTCCTCCCCTCTGGCTCACTTCCATGATACACAACATCAAAGGCATCACAATCACTCGGCCACATGGCCCTCACAACAATACATAGTCATCCTCTAGCTCTAATGTATATCCACGGTACTACGCCCGCCACAAGATGCATCATCATCAGCATCTGGGACTCTCAGTCCCCAGTGTGAGACCGGAACTCACACCCGTGTCATCTCATCGGGAGCTACCCCTTTACACATGGATGCACGTATATGGCACCTCCGAGAATAGGCTTCAACCGCGACGGGACCACCTATCTCTTGGTCTTAAGGGATCATCATCACCCTTTACGTGAGCAAACCAAACTAGGAGTTGCACTCTACTCCTAGGGAGGTCCATATCTATCTAACTGGTCAGAATATCTATTCAACAGATAACCATCCACACAAAGCATAGAATCATGCATACATATTATCATGAGAAAACTGTAACAACCAATTCAATGCACATGCATCATGTATGCAACCATCACTCCCTCGGAGTATGGTGGAACTCAAGCAGTGGGAAACACTCCCAAGAACCATGAACTTATCTGGCAAAGCAGCACTCTGCAGTTCAATCCCAGAACGGTGGTCTACGCCACTAACACCCTTGGTGTCACGTCCTATACAAAGGCACACAGGAAAAATCAATAATCAACCTAACCTTACAAGGCATTAAGTACATAACAATGGTTCTCAACCGTTAAAAAGAAAAGAAACATCATTTCTTTCCATTTAAATCTCTTAGTCTTCTATCTTAAGGTTATCAGCACTAACCACCTTATAGTCAACTCATAGACCCTCAGCAGGGTCTATCTCGGCCTAACCAAGGCACTAGAGTCTACCAAAGACTCTGCATCAACCGTTTCAGAGAATTCAATACTATACAGGCCAAAACTCAAGGATTAACAATATGACTAAAACGGTTACTTCAACACAATTCACCGTTTATATAGCCTCCTAAGCACATATTGTACAAGCATCAAAGCTCATGCATGTCCTACATTCACCAATATAACCAACATTCTTCCTACATATGTATTTCTCAGAGCCAAACACCAAAGTCCATGAAATCAATATTTCAAAGCTAATCCTTCATCACAACAACTTTCTAAGCATACTTTTCTAAAGGACCCAAGCCTAATTCCAGTTTTAACTCAAATGGGTCACTATTCACCTCAAGAACAATTTCACAAATCAAACGGTAAATCTTGAGTTTCTTACCTCTAAACAGTCAATGAATGCTAGAGGATCACTTCTCCAAGCGTGGGTGTCCGTAAGTCGCTTCCTTTCCCCGTCAAACTCAAGTTTTGTGAAGTTCCCTAGAGAATGCGATCTTTCCGTTTGAAGGTTTTTAGGGAAAAGTGATGAAGGATTCTAGCTCATAGGATGATTCCCTAAAAGTTTCATGTTGAGTAGAAGGTGTTTAGATGAAGATTAGTGAAGATATGGAGCTTTCCTAGTGCTCTAATGGCGGAAAGGTTCAGAGGAAGAAGAAGGAAGGGTTTTGGCCCCCAAAATCGCGTAAAATGAGCTTATATAGTGGTCCAGCCCGAGTCCCCGTACTGATCACGCCACTCTGGCGCTATCCGCACCAAGTTCCAGTGAAAAATAGGCTTTCTGGAGCACTTCTGGCGCTAACCGCGCCACTCTGGCGCTATTGGCGCCAACTTCCAGTATCTGTGGCGCTACCCGTGCCACTCTGGCGCTACTGGCGCCAACTAGTAGTATCTGTGGCACTATCCACGCCACTTTGGCGCTACTGGCGCCAGATTTTAGCTGTCGCTAACGCTTTTTGCGATAGAGTATTGAAAATTTAAACTTTTCTTTCTTTCTTTTTATTTTATTTATTTAGTCTTGGTTATTATACATTCCACCTCTTCCATATACAACTAAAATAATTTTTTTATAAGTAATTATATTATGATTAATATGGATACATGTATCTTTTTCAAAAAAAAAATGGCGGGGAGGGGGGAGTTGCCCCTGTGTATAGGCACCTTTTGGAGACTTTTCATTCCAAAAAATGTTACGGTATTTATTTGGAGACTCTGAGTTAATAAATTGCCAACTATGGATAATCTTCTTCCAAGAGAATTTGAAGTACATTAGCAGGGATCTCTGTCATGCTCATTTTGTCATGAATTAAATGAGAATTTGGAACATCTTTTCTTCACATGCAAATTTGTAGTAAAAGTTTGGAATCAATGTTATTCTTAATTGGTTGGGGATTGGTACTGTACAACGTAGAGAAACCATCAAACACTTTTTCTCAACATGATTGCCACTGTAAGAAGTGCCTACACGCTCTTGCATGACCAACATATTTCTATGAAGGTCAAATTTCACTGCATGGGAACCTTTAATTGTATAATTTCATGATCATGTACTTGACTTTGGTACCCCTGGTACCCTATAAATAATACTCTTTATTTGGTTGACAAAAATAAAAAGATGCTAACTAAATTTCACTCAGTCCATTATAATGTTGGTTCTTGTCAACAAGCTTTATGGATAAGTAAACAAGGTTAATTTGCAAGTGTTAAATTTATTATAGGATGAACTGAATGCATGCTAAAGTGCTTGATCATAATTCTGATTTCTGAAGACGTGTTACTCAAACTCAACAGAAATTTATAATTCTAGCTTGCCCCATAATATTCTTTAAGAAACTTGGAATGAAAAGGTATTTAATTTTAAATTCGACTTTGCTGACCATTACGTACCAAATGGATATTTAGCAATCATTGAGGAAACTTTCATTAAAAAATATAAGATGTAATATTTAATGTTGTTATTAATAGTGTCTCCATTGTAATTTATAATTAAAAAATAATATATATATATATATATATATAATATTAACTTTATTTGTTTACTGGCAATATTATGTCAAAACCTTGAAGTGCTTATGGATTTACAAGTCCAAAGAAAATGCTTTCATTTCATCCGTTTCGTGTCCTAGACCAAACATCCCTAGAATGCTAGCTAGCACTGAACCAAATTAAATACAAGCAAATTAAATTAATATGAATATGAAAATGAAATTAAATACATGTAACAAACATACACGACTCATTCAAATGATTAGTTTTTCTAACCTCTACTTAATCTATTATTAACTTGAAATTTTCTGACGAAACAAACACTAGGATTTGTACTTTAATAAAAGGGTGATCCTCAGCCACAATCTTATTAAATACATGCGCATGCACATGCCAACCTTCTCAACACGTCATTTCCAATTCTATCGATCAACACCGCCGTTATCATTTTGGATAAGCAACACAAGGTGCCACCAATCACGAATTAAATTAATAGTAATTGATTTGAAAACTCCTTTCTGCTTCAATTATTGACTCGCATGCAGTACATAATTTGCCAATTGTATATCCTTTTGGTGAAAATAAATAATCATTGTGATGATGTGCACGATGGAAACTGGTGGCTTAACCTTATTTGGCTTCAAATGCTATACCCAAGCATGATCTAAGCCTCTAGTTTGTATTTGAACTGTATAAGAATAAGGAATGTAATTCCATGTTTTTGAATTTAAATTGGGAGCTAATACGTGTACGTTTACATAAAGATAAATGTTAACAATAAGGCTTTTTTTTATTTCATAAAATTTTGTATTGGTCCCACAAAATAACTTGAGCGTAATTCGTTAATGGTACTCGTATAATTTCACTCAATAATATAAGAAGTCTTAAGAAAAGTGTGTTATTACTTAATGGTATTTCTAATTTCTTACAACAAGTATATATATACAATTTCTGTGGGAGATATCTGATTGGATACCACTGAAAGTTCATTGGGTGATGTCATATATATATCTACAAAGAATCTTCAGGATTATTTAATTGGTGACGCTTATCGTCATGTCCAAATAATTCAATTTCATTTTTATTTTTATTTTTTGGTATTATCCTCTTTGATCATACACTTGGTTCACAAATATGGTGGGGTTGATGGTGCTATTCTGTTTGTACTTCCCTGAATCTGTTGCATAAGGGATTTCAACCTGCTGTGGTTTTACGAACGGGTCTATTCCACCATTGGCAGTGTTAATTTGATAATCAAAAGTTGAATTGTATGAGGCATCAGATAATATATGTGATATTGGACCCAAGTAATCCATTTCCAAAAGATGACTAAGGGAACTAGTCCTTGGAAATTTCACCAATTCTTGTTCACTGTTATTGTTTGCTGGTGTAAGGTTGATTTGGGCTATTGGGTAGTCCTCTTTTGCCTCCATTGATTTTCCAATGTTCTTCTTCTTATAAATCCTACACAAGACCCAGTCATCTAGCTGATGACATATATCCAAGTACAGGGTAAGGTCAAATAATAATAAAAATAAATAAATAATAACAAACTATAGAGTAATTTCAAACCGTTAAAATATACAATATATAGTAACTTAAGAGTTTTGTCTACCTGATTAAAAAAAAAAAAAAAAAGCTTTTTACGTTATAATAATCTTATTTAATTTGAATATAATTACTTCCAATACAAAATATACGTGCTTTCACACCAAAAATATATAGCAATTAATAAGGCAAAGTCTTACCCTCATGGATCCAACTTGTCTATTGGCTTGTCTTCTTGATCCAATTAATCTATACTCATGCATAATCCAATCTGTCTTGAGACCCTTTGGTGGCTTACCCTTGTAAAAAACCAAAGCCTTCTTCACCCCTACATGCTTAGACCCACTATAGATTGCTTTATCTGTGCCAGTGGCCTTCCAATACCCAGACACGGTTGCTCTATTAGGCCTCACCCCATTTGGATACTTCCTCTCTCGTGGGCTAAAGAAGTACCACTCCTTTTCTCCAAACTCTGTTTTATCTGTATTTCATGAGCAATCAACATGTAAGAACAAGTGAAACATGCACATAAACATATTATAAGGTTCAACATATTCAAATATAGACAATATTCACACAGGTTTTTTTTTTATCTGTCAAAATAAAAAACAGCGTCAAGGTATTTAAAATATAACTCACGCTATATTCGACCAATTGAGTTAAATCTCTTTATAAGCATAAAGGTTTGATTACCAGGTAATTCCCATGGATCAAACTTATAGATATCCACTTCTGGGATGATGGATGCAGGGCATGGCCTTGATGTGGCTTGGTTGCAAAGGTAGTGCACAATTAGTTCCTCATCAGTGGGGTGAAACCTGAAGCCAGGTGGGAGTACAGAGCTTGTCCTGTTCTCCATTGAGTTAAAATGCAAATCAAAACAAGTTTGAATGGGAAACTATATGAAACAGTTTCCTATTGGCTTCTTTTGCTAGTTATGGGCACTAGAGAAGGGAAAGAAATAAGGAGAAAATTGAAAGCAAGGCTTTAAGAGAAATCAAGGTGTTTGAAATGTTTGAAATGAAGTGGATGCCCCTTTTATCTTTGATGTTTCTTGTCGTTTGTGTGGAGTAGTTGCATGGCTTTGATTGGTTCCTAAGATGACTTTTTCTACACCTTAGTATATGCGTCATCTGACCCATAATGCACGAGATTCCTTATCTATATAATAATATCATATAATATTGGTCTAACGTAAGAAAAAAATCATAATAATATTTTCCTAGAATTTATTTTTAATTTTCATTATATACGTGAGGACTTTACTAATAAATAATATATAAATATTTCTATCAGTATTTTTTTAACCTTTAAAATTTACTTATATTTTGGTGAGTTTCAGAGATTAATTCATCTATATTTTTATAATAAAAAAATATATTTATATATATATATATCATATAATATTTTATGTGAATAAATAATATATATATATATATGATTATTTTAAAATTTTATTAAGAATGATTTATATTTAATTGATGGTATAAATTTTTTTACCATCAAGCATGTAGATAATTAATTAAGACGAAATCACACAAACTTCTCCTTTTTTATATCATTTACAGGAATTAAGTTAATATATTTAAAATAATTAAGGAGTGCTAGTGTAATATATTAAGAGTATCAGTAAAATAGTTTTCAATAATTAATAAAGTTAGTGTAAGGATAAACAAATCAAAAAGAATTTGTGTAATTTCATAAATTTTAGGAGTCATTAGTATAATTTACTTAAGAATAATAATATAAAAAATTATATATTAATAATATATAACTATTAAACTTGCAAACATTTTTTCTTTTATATTCTATTTTATGTATAATTTTTATACAAAACTTTATATGAATACAATTTCTCATCATACACCAATATTGAGGGTCCATAACTCCACCTATATATCTGTTCACTGAGTTTTTCCTTCTTTTTTACGAGATATGATACAACACAAGCACTTCTTTATCTAGGTTGCACTCCATATTCTGTGTACGGATATTATTGGAATATATTTCAGATATACAAAGTTTCACATAACCGTGATGTCAGCAGCCAGTTTTCTAAATTTTTGGATCACTAACATGTCACTATTTGATATGGAGTGATGTTCAAAGAAGCAAAGCGCAGCGGAAAAATCACTAAACTTTTTTTTCCTTTAAAATGACTCCTTCCTATTGCTTATTATTTGCTTTTGGGTCCAACTTCTAAGCAAGTGCCTACGAAAGATTTTGTTATTTTAGACTTTGTTTGGGAGAGAGATTTTAGAGGAAAAGGAAGGGAAGAGAAAGGTTTAGACAGTGACATCTCCTTGTTTGAGAGTTTTAATTTTTGAGGAGAAGGATTTGAGGATTTTTAAAACTCCTCTAAAATCCTTCAAAGTCTAAAAATTGTTGTTCCTCCAATTTGGGGGTTTTTAGAAGGAAAAGTAATTAAAATTATTATCTTATCCCAATTACAAATTCAAAAATATATTAAAATATATTTTAATATATTTTATATTCAAATTATATAATTTTCACATTTAACATCTTATTACCTCTCAATTTCTCTCTCTTAATATATTTTTAACTTTCAAACAAGAAAGAAAGAACTTCTCTCATCTTCCTCTCTTTCCTTCCCTTCCTTTCCCTTTAAATCTTTTTCATTCCCTTTCCCTCTAACTCCCAAACAAACCCTGTTGCATTTACTGCATTTTGTACAAGTTTTATTGACTACGCAACAATGAAAAATAAACGCTATTTATGATGCACCTTTCCTGAAGAAAAATGACTGATTTAATTTTCATCATACATCAAGTTACCGTGGCACTTAACTAAAACAACCTATTTCTCAATATTGTGTATAAAAAAGAAAACTTGGAAATATGCTCGAACGTACAAAATTTGTCTTACAAGTTCATTGACCAAAATTGTAGTCGAAAGCAACGCTTAATTTAGCCAAATCTGTTTTATTTTGTAATTTTTATTTAATTTTGTCCAACAGAATAAAATCACATGTTTGATACAATAATTCGTACGGGAATTCATCGTAGAAATTACATAGTACACTAGTCATACGATCCTGAAAACTATAATTATCCAAAGAAGTCAAATTTGATTCAGTAATTTTTACCTTCAAAAGAGATCTAATTTTTTATCAATTGATTGGAAATACTTTTGATGGGAAAATATAAAACAATTGAAACAAATATAAATTCATAGTATATTTGAAAATGATTAAATGTGGATGCATGAATAGCCATTTTAAAAATTATTAAAATATTATTAAAAATAGATAAACGCGTATTAATCTTGTATGGAAAAGCATATGATAGTCACTTCTATTGTGAATGAAATTAGGCAAATCAGCAATTACGCGATTTGTTTTCAAAAGATGTTTGGGATATGAGAATGAGACATGTGCCTCATACGTGTTCATCACACTGCATATAAACAAAAACAACAAATAAGTCAGAAAGAGCAACAATTTCGTTCACTCAATACTAATACTATAATTTCTTTACGTTGGTTTGGCATGAATGAAGGTGGAGAAAGTATGGAGTCTTCCAATGTAGCTTTTCCAAAACCATATTAAGAAAATATCTAAAATGCTAGAACTCTTTGTCTTTTTAATATAAACTTGGAACTCATATTCGTTGTGTTGCGTGTTTCATTGAATTTTTTTAATTATTCCGTAGTGTTTGAAGTCTTCGCTTTAGAAGTTGGACCATGCTATGTTTGAATGTGATAAATAATGATTGAAGAAAAAAAAGTCAAAATTATTTTAACTTTAATTTGAAAGATATATATTTCTTACATATCATTTCTTTATATTATTTGAACCATTTGTTTTAAGCAAAAATAAGTATTAAAATATATATTTCTTCTTGTAATGCCTCAAAAAGATGTAATAGAAATAATATTATTGTTTATTTTTTTAATGATAGGTTGAATGAAAGATTGCTTTTGTGGTGCATTTGAACGTTGAAATAAAGGTTTTTCTATTTAAATAATATTTTTCAATTCAAAAGCAAATAAAACACAGACACACATATGTATATATATATATATATATATATATATATATATTATCTTTTAATTCTACACACGAAATACATAGGTTGAAAGAGTTAATAGCAAAAATATTATTAGGATAAAAATTCATTACATTATAACACAAAAATAATTAATGACATTTGAAACATTTTTTTTTCTTTTCTTAACTACGATTTATAACATGATAGCAAACAATTTATATTTATTTATATAATAACAGTATTTTCTATAAATTTTGTATTTACTTTCCTGTCATTATATAAATAAATATAATAAAATATTAAATATATTTAATGTTTAGAAAATATAAACAAATATTTAAAACTGTTTCTATATAGATTTAAAATTATTTTAAATATTATATTATTAATGTGGCAAGTGTCCAAAATTCTTCGTGTAGTAGTCAGCAAAGGTAGCTATCACTATCAGTGTCACTTACCAAGGTGATGCGTGTCCTTCCAAAATGGGTAGGTTTGAACTTTGATCGTGAGAAGATAAGCACTAACTTATAAAAGAGAATAACTAAACAGAAAAAATATTAATCTTTGTGCTCGTGTTGTGGTTATTAACTGGACAAGTCATCAACTACACCTAAACAAGAGAATATCTTATTATGACGAGACACTGGCCTTTGTGCCACGTTTTTTTAAATTATTGGCCTGAATGTCACGCGGGAAAAACATTTTCCCATATTGCCACGCGAACAATTTCGTTGTTGGCAAAAGCGAAGACCAAAAATTGACATGGCGCCTCTCGAGTGGCCACATAATTCGCTTACCTGACCAGCGAATTATGTGTGTCAGTGCACGTGTCCTATTCCACTGCGGTCCCATGCGGATTCGTCAGAAATTGCCACGTGTCGTCTCCGTGTTAAATCGCTTTGGGCCATAACGAATTTAGTAGGTTATTTAGCTGCTAGGTCCAGCGAAATTAGGAACTGCTTTTGCTTTCCAAACCCCTATATAAACCACCTTCATTTTTCCTTTTGGCACAACTTGGTCCTTATTGCTTTGTTAGTTTTAAAATCCAAACAAGATTTTGTAAAATTTCAGTTTTTTTTTTGTGTTCAATTTTAAATTCCAAACACATTATTGCAAAAAATGTGTTTAGTTTTTAGTTGTATTTTAAATTCGAAACACATTACCGCAAAAGTTATCTTATTTAGTTGAATTTTCAATTCAAAACACATTTCCGCAAAAGCTCTCTTATTTCTTAGTTGAATTTTCAATTCGAAACACATTACCGCAAAAGCTCTTTTATTATTTTTTAGTTGAATTTTCAATTCGAAACACATTATCGTAAAAGCTCTATTACTTTTTAGTATAATTTTTCGAAAATGAGTGGTAATGGAAATGGTTTAATAACCATTGTCTATTATAATGGGAGTAGATATGTTGGACCTAATGGTCAAGTTTTTGAAGGAGAAAGTAAGATGTTTCGTATGCCCGCAGGATGCAGTCACCGCGATTTGATGAAAATGATTTACAAAAAATTGAGATTACAACGCGGACAATCTGTATCTCGATTGATTGCTAGATGTGCATCGGGCAACCCGGTTCAGTGGGTTGCTGTTGATATTGTAGATGATGACGACGTAGCATTAGTGATAGACGCATGCATATCGGATGGAGGAAATCCCAGATTTATTGAACTGTATGCGGAATTAAATTGTGGTGCACAATCAAGCAATCAACATTATGTTGAACCCATTTGCTCCATTGACATTAATAGAGAGCCGCTAGTTAGTCCCGAAGACAGAGATGTATCCCCACAGAGATGCATCCCCATCGGTACCACCACTTTCGCAACCAACACAACAAATGAGTTCTGAAGATGGGGATATACCGCTGGAGAATGAAATGGTTCCGACCTACGATCTAGCTTGGCCTATTGTCAGTTCTGAGGAAGAGGTGGACGAAGGTGTTGTTCCAGACAGTGACTCATCGGATACAGACGTAGACGGTGATTTTGATCGTGCTTTTGCAATTCCTTCTCCGGGCATTGTCGGAATGCAAGACCTGCCTCCAATTCCAGGTATGCATGCACATTGTTTTGTTAATTAGTTGTGTATATTTTATTGGAGGTTTAATGACTTGAATGTCTCATTATATAGTAAGTAATAAGCATGAATGTCAAATTTCTTACTTAACTTATAGTGATGACTCAGCCCCAACTACCTAGGTTGTCTTGCCTATGCAAATACATTTTCGTTCTTGAATGGATCATTTTGAAAAACATTGTATTATTTCAATGATTTATTAATTTGATTATTTGTCATTTTCAATCAAATGTGTGCCTGCATGTTACTCCACTTTAAGCAGTTGCATGTCTCATTATGTAGGAGAGGGCAACGTCCCATTTTGGCCTGACATAGGCCATTACACAAATATTAATTGGGAATACCCAGATCAGGAGTCTGATGACATGCAAGGAGTTTAAATGCCTAACTGGCAGATGGGTCAACAACTATATAAGGACCAGGTTTTTGAGAGCAAGCATGATGTTCAATTGGCAATAAAGCAATACTGTATGGCTGAGCATCGCACAACCATAGTTAAAAAAAGTGATACCAAAAGGCTTATAATGGTTTGTGAAAATCATTATGACGGTTGTCCATGGAGGATGAGGGCATACGAAAAAAAGGGTGGCACTGAATGGGTTGTAGGCGTATGGAACAACCAACACACATGTGTCGGTCAAAATCTTTCTCAAGATCACAAACAGCTTGACTCAAATTTGATATGTTCGTTGATCCTAGGTGCGTAAAATATATTTAATTGAACTTAAAATTTTGCTGAAATTGTATTAATGTAGTAATGTTTGACGAAATGCAGAAATGATAAGGGAGGACCCCAGTGTTAAAATTGCGTTAATTCAAGAAAGGATAGCAACAATTGTCGGATTTCATATATCATACAAAAAGGCATGGAAGGCAAAGCAAAAGGCAATTGTGAAGGTTTTCGGGGATTGGGATGAGTCATATGCGTTCCTGCCAAGCTGGTTGAGTTACATGTTGATTTGTTCTCCTGGTTCTGCCTACAAGCTGGATTTGAATGACCATTTTATTGATGGACAACTTGATGGAAGTGCTAAGGTGTTCAACAGAGTGTTTTGGACATTTAAACAGTGTTGTGATGCATTCAATTATTGCAAACCAATGATAAGCATCGACGGAACCCATTTATATGGGAAATATCAGGGAACCTTACTCATTGCAACGACAGTTGACGGCAACAATTTTGTCCTTCCACTTGCATTTGCAATTGTTAACGGGGAGAATATCGACAACTGGTCATGGTTTTTGGCACTGATTAGGATACACGTGACACAGAAAGACGGAATTTGTCTTATTTCAGATCGGCATGCGGGCATACTCGCTGCGTTGCACAATGTTGAACTAGGATGGCAACCACCCAGGGCATATCATGTTTTTTGCATTCGACATCTGGCGAGTAATTTTAATCACAAGTTCAGCAATGTCATGTTGAAGAAGCAATTGAAGAAATTAGGTATGTGTGCCCATTACAATAGAATGTTATTACATTCACTTATTTCAGTTATGTTATGTCCTTATTTTTTAAACTCGTGTTTGTATTTGCAGCTTATACAACCTCGCGATTAGATTTTGATGTCGGATTGGAAACATTTAGAGGATCAAGCCCGCAAATAGCCGCCTGGATTGATAATATCCCAAAGGAAAAGTGGAGTATAGCTTATGACGAACTGGGAAGAAGGTTTGGTCACATGACAACTAATCTTTCAGAGTGTTTTAACAAGGTACTTAAAAGAGCCAGAAGCCTACCTATTACGTACCTTGTCCGGTTCACCTATGCTCGACTAGTGGCGTACTTTGTCGCACATGGTCAGGAGGCCCGTGAGGAGATGGCGAGAGATAATCATTTCTCAAAATTAGGATGGCAAAAATGTATGGCGATGGTTGATAAATCCGCAACACACTATGTCACTTGTTATGACACACTTAAGACAAGGTTTGAGGTTCAAGAGACGTACAACATACGGACTCATACCGGCGGTAAAAAATGGTCGGTGTCATTAGCTGAAAGATACTGTCAATGTGGTGAGTTCACTGCCTTCAGGTTCCCTTGTAGTCATGATATTGCATCATGTTGATCCACACACCACGATCTCAGACAATATGTGGACCCTGTATATAGTGCGGCGTATCAGTGTCAAGTGTATTCTCCGCAGTGGTTTCCAATTGGAAATGAGGACTTTATACCACCAGCTCCATCGCCCATCGTTATACCAGATGTGTCGCAGAGACGTAAAAAAGGAAGGCCAAAGAGTACACATATACGCAACCAGATGGATTCGCGTGAAAGATTGACAACTCGTACAAGATGTGGTTATTGTAAAGTTGTCGGTCACAATAGGTGTAACTGCCCTTCACGCAGTCAACACCAGTAATGTACTACTTGGTTGATTATAGTTATGTACTACGTTTTCATTAATTAATGAACTAATACCACTAAAATAAATAAGGATAGTCCATTGTCCTGCATAATACATCAAATAAAAATCATTTTAAATTGCATCATAGTTATCATTGTACAAATTAAAAATAATCAATCATGCTCTCTTGGGTCTACATGGTATCCTCCACAACGGCTCATGTTGTGCTCGTACGGTGATAGGTTACATCGAAACCACGCTTCCCTAATCGGATTGCGCCTAATGATGAGGTCTGCGTCATGATGACCATGCTCGTCGCTCCCCTCATTTCCCTCCTCCATTGCCGCCAATATCTCATCTGTCGAATATTCTCCGAAACTTGGAGAATGTATTAAATGAGCTGAATGTGCCGCAGGTGTGGCCATAATCGGATCCTCCTGTGAAGTCAGAACAATGGGCCGATAACAATCGCTAAATGTGTTCGGTCCAGGCGTGGACTGAAACCCAGTTGAGCTACGCCCAGCTGAACTAGGCCCAGCTGCATACATGGTATACGATGGACATGCGAATCCGGACTGCGACATCGACGGCGCGGGAAACCAGGGGGGTACTGTGACCCGGGAGCATCATGTGGTGGCCACCAATATTGCTGAGATAGGCCCGAAGGGTACCCAGGCGCGTAGAATATGCCTGTAGGACATGGAGGAAGCGGCGGTACAATCACAGGTGTGTCCGCAACAGGGGGAGTGGCGTGGTGAAGTGGTAATCCCTCGTGACGCGCACGCCGATTCCTGCGAACCACTGGAGGAGGGGCCTCGGTCTGACGCCGCACGGGTGGGGGTGCAGCATCTCTAGGGTCAGTTACTCGGTCTATATCGTCGCATGCGGCGAGAAGTCGGAGCGCCTCCTGGTGGATCTGACGCATGTCGAATGCCCCCTGTGCCTCATCTGAAGTCATGTGTACAACCGTCTCCACTCGATCCGTCTGCACATCGATAACAAATGGTCAATATAAAATGTAAAGTTATATGCAAAAGACACGACTATAATTAAAGTGTGTACCATGTGGGCTTTTATCACGGCTCTACGGGTCATCCAGCGATGGGTAACAGAGAAATACCACTGCATGTACTCACTGTTTACAGATATGTACCCGTCTCTTCGCATAGGTTGAACGTTCTGCAACACCAGCGAATCTCTGTCTACCCATTGCGAAATGAAAAAAGCATGCCGCTGACTCCAGTCAACGTCTGTCTTCCCCGTAATACTAATCGTCAGCAGCTTACTACAATTAATAGGATCAGCTGGAATTGGCTGCTCAAATCCAAACTGACGCAGCACTCGATCCGGCTGCTGGTAGACGACAACCTCATAACAAATTAGAGGACAAACAACCAACCATCTCCGAGCCATCTCAACCTCCGGTGGATGGACCATGTCTACAATGTCATAAGGCCTCCAACGAATGTCTCTTCGGCGCATGACATCAATATAATGTCGATATCTGCGTATGTTTGTATACACAGTTTGTCGTGTATCATATACATTAAACCTGCAACAACAAATTAACGATGTACAAACACATACTCCCAACAAAACCAAAACAACGAACAATAACATGGAAAAAACAAAACCTGTGGGCGTATATCTCGCGCTGGATAACATCCTGATCTTCCACACTGGGGAGATTAGGAGAAATGGTAGGGAATCGTGTCCATGCCCAAAACTGCAACAATAAAGCACATCCACCTATCTCACGACGTGTTGGACGTGTCGCCTTACACAACTCCCTATACAACGATGCAAGAACCGCAGAGCCCCAACTAAACGTGCCTGTGTGTTGAAAATCATCTAGAAATAACAAGTACCGATCGACCACAAAACTCGAAGCCTTGTCAACAAACAGCATACCGCCTAAAATGCGCAAAATCAATGCACGAGTGTATCTCTGACGTCCAACTTCCGTGCCAGCGTGGACCGCGTAATCATGAAACTGCTCCCGTAAGTAGTGCAGGCCCAACAAACCGTCGTGCAAATCCCTACTAGCATCCGGCTCAACCCCTAACAAGTCACCAATAATAGCTCAAAAATTATGTCCTCCATGACGACCAGTAACAACATGACCATCGGTCGGCAGCTCCAACAGATGATGTACATCCTCAAGGGTGATTGTCACCTCACCCATCGTCATGTGGAACGTACGTGTCTCTGGTCGCCAGCGCTCGACAAGCGCTAACAATAGGTGGTGGTCGATCTAAATAAATAAATTACAAAACAGTAACAAATACATTACAATACAAGTACACATTACAATACAATTAAAACATGTTAATTGGAAGTTAACACGTATGTTGAATATGGGTACCTCGTGATTGTGCAAACGCGCAACGTGATAAAAACCAGCCTCTCTGAGCCACGGCTGGATGTCCTCAGGTATAGTGTTATGATCGTGTGTCGCAGCATGCCTAACATTAAGTACACGGTCGTGCATGGTCGGATCACCCTGCGAGTTCCACACATGCGTCGATATATGTTTCTCCTGTAGTGTAAGTCGAGTCCGTACAAACGGACCCGGGTTTATCACGCTCAGTGGAGACTCAGCCGGTGGGGTCTGTCCAACATTGTCATCGTGATCCATTACTCTCTATAACTAAATTTTTCATTCAAAATTAATAAAAAATCCTAAACAACAAATGTCTAACCAATTATTTTAATATATCAATAACATATTAAAATGGTTCACTTATAAGACATTATATAAATCGACCTATTAATATCGATTTTGTACTCTTTATAACACATTATATCATATTATAATATTAATCAAATCAATCATTTTTTGCCCTTATTTCAAAATTTAAAATAATCTACTTTTGCAAAAACAATTATCCAGAATGTCACGTGTCATATTTTCATGAACAAGCCAATTATGTGGTTCCACATGTCAGAGGAGGAATATGTTGCTTAGTAGACTAGTGACATATGATAAAAAAAAAAAATCAAACCAACTGCTTTTCAAATTTTTTAACTTTTTTTATTCTTCTAATAATTGAATCAATTTAGAAGATCAATTTAAAATTGAACTACTTTGAATCAATATTAAATTGATTATAAGAATTATATAAATTTTAAATATATTTTCTATAACTGTTATTTATTTTCAAATGTCTTTCATTTAAATCAAAATTATTTCTATTAACTAAATTAGTTTTGTCATATCAATACAGTTTTTTTAAAATCATTTTTAATAAAAACATGTATTTCGAATTAGTTTTAAATTCATTATAACACTTAGACCACTTTTAAATACATTTTCTAAATACTTTTTAATTTACTTGAATATTAGTTCTATTAACTAAATTAGTTTTGTAAAAAAGATACAATTTTTTTAAAATCAATTTGAATAAAAATCTGTTATTTTAATTAACTTTTAAATTGATTATAAGAATTAGATAACTTTTAAATATATTTTCTAATTTTTTTTATTTTCAATTGTTTTTT
>PYAF01002135.1:488993-504640 GCA_007407185.1 Glycine tomentella
CATATGTTTTTTTAATTTACTTCAATATTAGTTGTATTAACTAAAATAGTGTTGTAAAAAAATATAATTTTTTTAAATGATAAAAACAAAACCATAATTATTTATTTTAAATGATTTTGTTAGCAAAACATCAAACAATAAAATAAACACACACACACACACACAAATATATTTTTAAACACAATTAAAATCATGTCATTTTAATTTAAACTCATTAAAAAAATTAAAATAAATTTATATGTTTCACATTATAATTTCAAGTCACTATAATAATTTAAATAATCTTCTAATCTAATGTTTTATATCATCTTCTAACCTAATGTTTAAAATCATCTTCTAACTTAATGTTCAAATAAAATAATTTAAACAAATAAAATACAAAAATCAAAACATAAACAATAATTAAAATTAAAAACTAACCTTGGGAGGAAGGGAGAAACTGGAGTAAGCGGGAAAGAGTAAAATATGGGGGAGGATAAAAGTGAAAGGGACGGATTGGGGGCGAGGGGGTGATTTTATATAGGAAGTGGGCCATTGAACCAAATCCGTTGGGCCCAGCAGCGATATCTGCCCATTTCGCTACCCTGACGTGTGAGATACGCGTAAATCGACACGTGGCCGGACCGCTCAGTGTGCCCAACGAAAACACGCCACGTCGTCTACGTACTTCGCTTTTGCCAGCAGCGAAATTGCTCACGTGACAGTATGGGAAAATGTTTTCCCCGCGTGGCATTCAGGCCAATATTTTAAAAAAGCGTGGCACAAAGGCCACTATCTCTATTATGACATAGTATTAGTTTAGTATTTTATGTTACGATTGCGAACAATGTTTTATTTTATAATTTTTTAATAAAAGATATAGATAATTTCAATTTGATAAAGTGTTTATGTAAATAATGCAAATATATTTATAATTTTAATTTAATAATTTATAGTTTATGTGTTACATAAAATTATTGTTAAAATATAAATCTTATGTAAATGGTTAGACGTATAAAATGAAAAAAAAAACATATAAATCAGTGAGCAAAATAAGTCAAAAATTTAAAATAATTATAAAGATAGATATTTTGTTTCACCACTTTTAGGCTTTGTTTGGGAGAGAGATTTTAGAGGGGAAGGGAGGGAATGAAAAGGTTTAGGTGGTGACATTTCCTTGTTTGAGAGTTTTAATTTTTGAGGAGAAGGATTTGAAGTTTTTTAAAACTCCTCTAAAATCTTCCAAAGCCTAAAAATTGTTGTTCCCCCAATTGGGAGTTTTTAGAAGGAAAAGTAATTAAAATTACTATCATATCTCAACTACAAATTCAAAAATATATTAAAATATATTTTTAATATATTTTACATTTAAATTATATAATTTTCACATTTAACATCTTATTAACTTTCAATTTCCTTCTCTTAATATATTTTTAACTCCCAAACAAAGAGGAAATAATTTCCCTCATTTTCCTCCCTTTCCTTCCCCTCCCTTCCCCTTGAATCTGTTTTATTCTCTTTTCCTCCTAACTCCCAAACAAAGCCTTATAATCTATTTGCTGTAGACAAGTGTGAAGCATCGTTTTTGAAATCAATGCAAACCCAACCCATGGCAATTCTAATTAATTAGCTAGCAATTCTAATCTATTGTGTAAAAGAAATTATCCAATTAATTTTCTCGTTCATCGAACATTAAAAACAAATGTTTCTCGAAAAATTATTATTAAAAGTAATTCCATATGTACTTATCCAACTATTCTCATGCTTTTATAACGTTTTCTGTTGAGAAAATGTTTCTGATCATTTTATAATTCTTAAGTCAAAATTTATTAAATGAAATTAAAAAATAATCACTTAAGCCAAATTCTTATAATTAATGTTGTTGTATACTTATACAAAAAATAACATTCATTTATAAATTATAAGCACACATGAATTTAAATTTTACGGATAAAGATATCATTTATTTGGATAAGAAGTTTAAGCTTGATTAATATGAAGTATATATATTGAATATAATTTTAATTTTTTTATGTGTTATAAAAACATATATATGCAAAGCCAAAGATGACTATGGAAACCAGAAGAATAGAGACTAGAAGAAAACAAAAGTAATTCAATTACATTCTCTTATAGAAACTACACTAAGCTAACCTCTTAAACCTTAAAGTCCTAAGTCAACTATTAACAATTTCTTACCTTGGCTTGACTTTAATTATCTTTCACAACCTACAAAATCTTCAAACAATGTTTGAACTTAGACCCCTGCAATGCCTTGGTTAACATGTTAGTAGGATTATCTTCAATGCGGATCTTCTTCAATTCATCTCCCCTTTTGCAATTATTTCCCTCACAAAATGGAGCTTAACATCTATATGTTTTCTTCTTTCATGGTACACTTGATTTATGGCCAAGTGTATACCACTTTAACTGTCAGAAAACACCTTAAGGGCTACATGCTCTCCTCTTAAACTAATGGTCATTCCTTTCATCCATAATCCTTTCTTAATTGCTTTAGTGACAACAATAATTCAGTTTGAGTCATGGATAAGGACACCGCATGTTGAGGATTACACTTCCAGCTCACAATTTTATCATAAAACTTAAAAACATATCCTATTAAAGATCTTCTATTGTCCAAACAGCTAGCACAATTTGAATCAACAAACCTAGTCACTCCAACATCACTGCCTTCATGCCTGAAATACAATAAGCCAACTTCAGATGTTCCTTTCACATATTTGAAAACCCACTTCACAACTTCCCAATGTAGTTTTCCTGGCTTTCCCATGTACTTGTTGACCAAACTCATGGCATATCCCAAATATGGTTGAATTACAAATCATTGCATACATGAGACTTCCTACTACATTTGCATATGGAACCTTTTTCATATAGGAAATTTTCTCTTAAGTCTTTGATGAATCCTAATGTGAGAGCTTAAAATGTTGAGACATAAGAGTTGACATTGCCTTAGACATGTCCATGTTGAACCTCTTCAAAATATTAGCTATATAGCTTTTATGAGTGATGAATAAGGTTCCCTTAGTTCTATCCCTTAAGATCTGCATGCCCAAAATCTTACTAGTACCCCCAATATCCTTCATTCAAATTCACTCTCAAGCATCACCTTCACCTTTTAAATTTTTTCCTTGTTGTTGCAAGCAATTAGCATATCATCTACATAGAGGAGTAAGTAAACAATAACATCATGCTCAATTTTCCTCAAGTGAACATAACCATCATACTCACACCTTTCAAAGCCACTATTCAAAATGAAAGTATCAAACCTTTTGTTCCACTAACGAGGTGATTGCTTAAGGCCATAAAGGGACCTTTTTAGCAAGCATACGTGACCTTTTTCACCTTTTTTGACAAAACCTATGTCTAAGTCATGTGGATTTCTTCTTCAAGCTCACCATGTAAGAAAGTTGGCCTCACATCAAGTTGTTCCAATTTCATATCTTCTTGTGCAACTAAGGCCAAAACCATTCTAATTGAAGTGTGTTTTACAACATGTGAAAACACTTCATTGTAGTCAATTCCCTCACGCTATGTGAAACCTCTTGCCACTAATCTTTCTTTGAATCTGGCTTGTTCCACCCCTGGAATTCCCTCCACTACTACATAGAAGGTCTTTTACAACGGTTCTATAAGTCATTCAACGACGATTTTTGAACCATCTTTGTAGCCAATGTCGTGGAAAGTCAACACTTTCCACGACAGTTTTCAAAATCGTCTTAGAATCTCGATTTTCTACATCGGTTCTCCCCAAAATCGTCTTAGAACGTCTTTATTTAACAAAAAAATAAAAAAAATGAAGATTCTGAGACGGTTTTCCAACAAATTCGTCTTAGAAAGTAGACGTTCTAAGACGGTTCTTTAAAAAATCGTCTTAGAATTTTTTAAAATAATAAAAAAATTAACGATTCTTAGATAGTTAAGGATTCTTAGACGGTTTCCTGCAAAAACTGTCTTAGAATATAAACTTTTTAAGATGGTTTTCCAGAGAACCGCCTTAGAATGTCTTCTTTTTTAAAAAAAATTGAGGATTCTAAGACAGTTTTTCATAAAATCGTCTTAGAATGTCTTTTTCTAAAATAAAAATAAAAATTGAGTGTTTGAGATCTATTTGCTTTCCAGAATTAGAACCTGTGACCTCAAGGTCAGAAGGCATCAAGTAATTATGCAAAGATGCATTTGCGCTTAAACAATAGAGCAATGGGTTCCAAAAAAATCAAATGCATTCATGCCTACCACCGGTGCTGAAGACCCTGCTTCATCCCCCTCGGCAACAACCTTTTGTGATAGCTTGCTGACCAATCATTAATATTGAAACCTTAGCAACCCCCTCAATGATATACGTGAATCATATTCATTAAATCTATAAGATGAAATTTCAAGTAACCATGAAGATATAGTTCACTGCTTTATTAACCCTTGTAATTGAAAAGAATCGTGCTCCCCTTCTATAAGAAAGAATATAACGAAAATAAAGGAAATTAATTAGAGAAAATAATTCTAAAATAAACTTGTACAAAAACAAAAATAAGGAAATAAATATCTTATGTTACAACATAACATCTGAGTGAAATTTGGAGGGAAAAACAAATAAAATATAATGTTCAATATGTATTTTGAGAAAAATAGCAGCTGATCACAATCAGTTTTATGCTAAACTAATGTTATCAAGTAGCAACTAAGTTTTGAAAGCAAAGTTAGAAATTTATACTTAATTAGACATTTTTCATTCGTAAATTACAATGTCCTCTAGTAATTAAACAATACTGCATTAGCAAGAAAAACATTACTTATCATATAGCAATCTGCAAAATGTATGTATGAAAAGTGAACACCTATCAGAGTTTCATTACAAAGCATAAGATGGAAATTTTTAAGGAAATGTAGTAAAAAAGGTTAGCATTATAACCTTACAGAATTTTGAGCAAAACCAAGATTTATAACCATACTGCCAGAATGATCTGAAGGATCAGACTCAAAGTTCATAGATGTATCACTTGCAGCATTTTTATCATCCAAGGGCCAGCAAACATCAGGATTGCCCAGAGACTTGAAAAGCCTTATTACAGGGTGATATATCAAGAAAGCGTACGCCCAGAGAAAAAAACAACATTAAATACAGGTTGAAACAAATAATGATGTACAAAAAAAGCTGCAACTAAAGGGAGAGGAAAAATGATAAAACAAAGTAGCAATTAACATGATAACATGTAGGAAGTTTATAATAAAATAGAGGTAAAAAGAAAACAAAAACCTCAGGGTCCAAGTGGTAAAGGTGGTAAAGGTGGACCAGGTCATTGAGGGAGGGAATACCTCAACTTCAATATTACCTCAAGACTAGTTTCATGATATCTCTCTATTTTTTTTTTGTCAAACTATATCAATAGCCACTCAATTTAAATATTGGTTGATAGCGTATGTGAAAGATAATGAATACAATGTTTCTTTTGAGTTTACAGTAATAATAATACCTTTAGAACACCAGTAGGAGCTAAAATTTGTTGGCCATGACAGATAGACCCTACTGGCTTATTGTTTTCAAAGAAATGTTTCACCAAGTCGAGGACTTGCTCCATCAAAACGACGTGGCAGCTCCCTGTCTGGAACCATCTGTTCCAGAAACTTGAACTTTCCTTCCCTAGACTCCAAGTGAGTCTGCAGAGATACATAAGAATCAATATCCTTATTTAACTTTACTGAATGAGATTGATAAAGAAAAGGTGCTAACTAAACCACCACACACAGCCATTATGCATCAACTTGATAACAAAACTTGAAAGCAGAGGTACCACCTTGATTGATGGCAATGACTTCTTTATTGCTCAAAATCTCGAGTGTTTCAGCAGTCAAATTTCTTACATCACAACCAATTAGGGGAATGTATTATATTATTTCAAAGAGGTCAAACCTCAAATAATATTGATGGATCCTGCAGGATAACCCAGATTCCATATAACAAATAAAATTATGAGTGACATTTGGATAAAGAAATGCAACTTTTGTAATGTTTTAAAACATTGCTAGAGTGAAAAACATCTATGCTAAAGAAATTTAATATATGTAATGGCTTCATAGTTTTAGTGCAAATGTCCAATTAGGAAGAGTGGGGGAGGATAACAATGTTACAATGTATTAGGAATAGTCCTCTCAGCAATCAATCAATAGTAACTATTGGTTTATTGCAAAGCATGCTTCAACTGAAAAACTATATAATATGCATAATTTCTTTTGGTATGGAATAGAATTTCGAGGGATCCAACAAAGGATCTTTTTTATGGCAGCATTATTTATACTTTAGAAGAGATTAGTCATTATAATAAAAGGAATTCTTATTACAAGCCCATTTTAAATAGAAAATTAATGAATTCATTGGTTTGTCCAAATTTGTAAAACAGTGACGCTAAAAGGCATAATAACATATGCAAGCAGAAAAAATCACAGCTCAACTTGAAGTGGAAAAATTCAAGTCAGTCAGATGATGGTAGTAGTTTCTTCATATAAAGACAACACATAATAGGGGCAATAATAAAGTTGGACATGTCTATTTTTCTTCTCTTGCAAGTCGCAACAGCAGCACTATTGGAAGAAGATTGGCGATCCCCTTTTGATGCTTTTGTGAGTGTATGCTAAACGAATGCGAAAAGGGTCAAAACATAAAAAAAAAAAATTACTGATCAGAAGATTTTGAAGTGGATAGATAAAAGAAAATTTTAAGGCTTCCTTTGTAGAGATGCATCCACTATGAAAGTTTTCTTGGAACCAAGGTTAAGATCCATATTTGGTTTTGATATAGGAACTACAAAAAAAATAGAAGACGTTGTTATGAATAAGATATATAGATAGTTAATAAAGGAGTAGTAATAAGGAGAGATTGAAAGAAAAAAAAAAAGAAAAAGAGAAGATGGCCTGAAAAAAAGAAAATCCTTGCACAACTATCTAGATATGTTAAAAGCAGCCAGCAACTCATATTACAGTCTTAGGTGTCACCGATATGAATGTATGGCCAATAAAATTTTTAACTCTCCATGATGTGAGCAAGCATATGAGCTCCATTAGACATTCATGAGACAGATACGACACAACTAAGATACAACATAAGAAAATGATATAATATTATCATAAAAACAAAAATATTAATTAGAATAAAGATATCAAAGTTTCCTAAGTCATCATTGGTCATTGTAGACACAATAAAATACAATAATTTATCTAATTATACTGCAATCCCACTTGTATTGGTACAAAATTTCAATCAATAACTAAAAGATGTAGGCTAGAAGTATCTAACATGATTCATATTGAACACTCATACAACAACTGTTACAGATAAAATATAAACATATATTATCTTTGGTTCGATTAATTCAAATGTTTAAATCTCCATTAATCTATTATCATAACCACCATAAGATAACCACCAGAAGATAGAAGATATGATTGTTATCTTCCAGTTATTAATATCTCCACATATTAAGGAAGAAGATATTGGGCTCAACCGTCTGCTATCAAAGTCTAGGTTAGAATCCTATAAATACAACACATCCCATGGTGAAAGGTACACACAATTCTGACTCTCTGTTCCCATTCACACGGCACACACCGCACACCAATTGCTTCGTGTGTATCGCTGTTGTGATCTTCTTCTTCCTTAAGTTACTTCAGTTCATAAGCTTCTTAAGAGAGAGAGAGAACCCGATCCTATAGAAACTCATCCAACACCACTTGTTGGACATTTCTGTTCTCTTTGAGCAGAACAACAACCATTTTGGATGTACAGGTATGGTGTTTCATAGTTCTTAATCGGTAAAAAGTAAAGACATGCCTAAACACAAAAATATCCTCAATAAATAATTAAAGGGTAAATAGTGTGAAAAAAGTGTGACAAATCTATCCCTTCATTAACTTTTGTCCGTTACTGTTAATATTCAGGGACGAATTTATCAGCGCTTTATACATTAAAGGACGAATTTGTCAGCTCTCTACCCAAAATATAATTTAATCTTCATATTCTCCATTTTCTAATTATTGGAAGCATAAAATTATAATAAACATTTAAAAATTAGGAAAGCAAGCATAAGTTAAAACAAACATAATAATAACTATAATATTGATTAATAAACGTAATTTGTATGTTGCTCTAAAATTTATATTGTAACAACATTAGATAATGACAAAATAAAGTTGGGTCTCATTGTTTTGTAAGGATTAATTTAATGATTGTGCATTTTAATTTGTTTGAGCCTCATTTTTGGTAATGTATTATCTAATATTTTTGCTTTGAAATTTTTAATGTGACAGTACCTTACCCAAATATGAGACCCAAACAAAAATGCATAGTCAGTAAGTTAATTCTTACAAAAAAAATGAGACATAACTTGATTTTGACATTACCTAATGTTGTTATAATAGATATTTTAGACTAACAAACAAATTATGTTTATTAAATAATATTATGTTTATTATTATGTTTGTTTTAACTTATGTTTATTTTCCTAATTTTTAAGTGTTTATTATAATGTTATGCTTGCAATGATTAAAAAAGAGAGAATATGAAGATTAAATTATACTTTGGATAGAGAGCTGACAAATTCGTCCCTGAATGTGTAGTGCACTAACAAATTCGTCCATGAACATTAACAGTAAAGGATGAAAGTTAACAGATGGATAAATTTGTCACACTTTTTTCACTTTCAGAGACAAAAAGTTGAATTTTCATCTTTCAGGAACGGATTTGTCAACGTTTTATACATTCAGGGACGAAAATGACTATTTACCCATAATTAAAGGAATTACAAAGTACTGATATCATTCTCACTTGACATGTGTCAATATATACTATAGTTATCAATTTCAAACATTGGTGTGTAGCAGTCAACTCTGAAAATGCTATAGTTGGATAGTCGGCTGACCACTATCCAAAATCCTAGTTTACAAAATAAATAGTATATATACTACACATAAATACTAAAAAAAAAATACCTAAAATTGAAGAAATTTTATTAAAAATAAGTCACAGTTCACACACATAATCAACATCTACCTAAAAGCAATAAGAACATAGTAATGAAGTCAAAAAAATGAAAGATGATGGATGGTGAAATTAGTCGGAAGAGAGATAAAAAAAAAGTCTCAAATGAATATTTTATATTTGTGGGTGTTAAAAAATCAGAACTCAAGGATAATGGGTATTGCAGTATTAGTATGAATTGGAAGGAACCCATACTTTGCAGCCTTGAAGGGGAAAGGAGTAGAAATAATGAGTAGGTATGGCAGCGGGACCCGAACCCGTGGGTACTCGCCCGAATCCTTCTCGATTTTAACGGAAAAAACCAAGTTTTTCGGATTCGGGTTCGGGTTTTCCCCGATAGCCAAAAGCAGGGGCGGGGGTGGGTATGAGATTATTGATACCCGCCCCCCCCCCCCCCCCCCCCCCCCCCCCCCCCCCCCCCCCTCCCCCACCTAGTAATAAATAATATTAAAAAATAAAAAAATATGTTATTTTCTATTTTTTAATTGAATTGATTGATTTTTGTTTTATAATTTTTAAATTATGATCTCATATTTTAAATGTGGGTTTGTTATTATTATTTTTTGTTACGTAATTAACTTTTTCGTCTGATTTTCAATAAAAAAAAGTTATATTATTTTTTTATTTTTTTATTTTAATCAAATAACGGGGATAGGGTGGGACGGGAAAAACCCAACCCCCAGTGAGGACAAGGATGGAAATGGGTTTTAAAACCCGACAGGGATCAGGACGGGGGCGGGGAGCGGGTTTGGGGGCATAGGCGGATAATACATGCCCCCGCCCCGTTGTCATACCTAATAATGAGGCAACAAAAATTACATCAATGAAAATACGGTGTAGGCTACCAATCTGCTTTCTGTGATCTTAACTGAACTTAGAATTGGCAAGTGATTAAAATATAATTTAGTTACCATGCTACTGTCATTCGGAATATAAATATTTAAAAAATGTAATTCACTTCAACGTAAACATTCATAACCTCAATTTCTTTTTTATTTTATACGTTCTCATTTCCACCCAGTCATTTTATAACCATATGAATGATAGTGCGGCAATCATTATAACCAACCCTCTATATCTTTATAAAGAGAAAAGGGTTTTGTGTCTCAAGAAGGGGGAGAGATAATAACCAACAATGTATTGCGATTGTGGGGACATTCAGCTCTTATTTGAGATTCCCACTTAGAAAATGAAAAAAATACTTACATGTGCTCCAACCAGCTATATTTTAAAGCCGAAAACACAGCTCAAAGCGATTAATTTTTCCAGTTATATTGAAAGGTACGAAAGAAATGATGAAGATGAATCGCTTTGAGATTTTTTTCCCTTCTGAAAGACTTGAAGAAGGATTCCTGCTCTTAAATATTTTTGCATATTATCTTAATTTGCCAATTCCTACAAATGATCATTCATTTAAAGTAAACACTAGCGTACTAACATAAAACTCATGAGAAAAAAATGGTCGAAATCTTAAACTTATCAATCTGAGCAGATCGGTTCCCTACAAAGGTTATCTTCACATGCTTAACATATACACATGACATGAGATTATCTTTTGACAAAACTGGGGTAAATAATGACTTAACCACAACGTCATTATATATTATTCTAGTGAGAAAAAATAGGTTTTAAATATCTTAAAAGTCTTTTAAGTTTTATAGGTCAAATTATTTAAATAATAATAAATAATATTTTTATTAATTTTTGTTATATAATTATTAATTTACTCTATATTATTATAAATCATATTACATAATTTGGAGAGCAAAAAATCACTCTGACAGCTCTTTATCAGATTTGGTTATTAATTCATAGGAATTAAACTCAAATACTAAAAAAAATTTAAAATAACAAAAGGCCTAGATCAAATCACTTTGGTGTTTGTAACATGTTTGATTATAAGTCTAGTGCTCTTACGTGCACTAATTTTAGGTTTTCGTGACGTTGATCTAAACGCATAATTAGACATTCTTAGCATTGAATCTTTTCTTTGTTGGATATATATTTTACACACTACTCCAATAAACTAAAAAATCAGCATATCAAAGTGAATAATCAAATAAAGAACTACCAGTAAAAATATATCAACTGACTAACCAAATCAAACAACACTAAGTATAAGGTTATCTAGCTTGAATTTATGTTTCCGTTGTTAGTACCATATCTCATGTAACAACATTCAGATTACAAATCCAGGATTGTGCAGTGTAGCAGTGAATATAAAAATAAAAATTTATCCGGGATTAGTAAAAAATAGAAACTTCAATTGCAAATCAAATATTCTTTTGTGAAAAATAAACAAATCAAATCAAGGTATTCCTTCGAGCTGGAGTCGGAATCCAACTCACTGTTGTAGCGCCACCTATGTGTCGAAGTGGGGATTCGAGGAAGAAAAACTGAGGTTGAGACGGGGGAGAAAGGGAAGAGGAAGTGGAAGTTGTACAAGTAGGGGATGAACATCTCGGGGATGTTGAGGAATGACCCGTTGGTCTAGTTGTCGATGGACCAGTACGAATTGGTGTCGTTGAAGACGAGCTCGAACTCGCCTTAGAACGGTGGCTTCAAGCGCAAAGAATAAAGACTCGGGGAAGGGTCGATTTCAGTTCGCAAGGACAGAAGAGAGTTGAGGCGAGTAAGGTTCATGTCGAGGAGCCACATGTCGATGGGGGAATTGAAGCTTTGCCATAAAATGACATCGTTTGAGGATTAAGTTACTAGAGTCGAGAAGCTTGAGGGAGACAAAGAGGGAGGAGAAGTTTGAAGTGTGAATGTTTGTAATGGTGGTGGTCTAGAGAGTGGTGTTGGAGTGGGTTAAGAGTAATTGACCAATTTGGGTTAGTTGGAGAGATGAAGCGGTTTAGGAGGGGGAAGGGTGGAGGCGGAAGGAACCCAGCTTAGTGTTGGAGAACCCTAGAGGCTGTTTCAAAGAGAAGAGTGAGAGGGTGAGTGAGAAACAAAGAGGTGAGAGAGTACGTAGAGGGAGATATCAAATATTTAAAAAGCGAAAAACATTCTAAGACAGTTTTGCGAAAACCGTCTTAGAATGATTGTATTTATTTACAAAAATGTCATCGTGTTTCTTTCTAAGACAATTTTTTATTAACCGACGTAAAATCAACGTCGTAAAAAGCGTTTTTTCTAGTTATCCTCCTTAAGCTTGAATATTAGTTGTAAGTAAAAGGTTTCTCGCCTTTAGGTTTGTCAACCAACACCCAAGAACCATTCTTATATAAAGAACTAAATTCATCATTCATGGTTGCAATTCAATTTTGAGATTGTTTGTTGTTTATAGCTTCATCATAGCTCTTAGGTTCATCTCCTTCAAGTTCTTCTATTGCAATAAGAGCAAAGGCAACCATATCAACATATCCAAATCTATTTGGTGCCTTAATGGTTCTTTTGTCTCTATCTTGGGCCAAAAGACAGTCTTGTTGATCCTGAGTAAGATCTTTAATCTATTCCTCTTGATCAATTTCAAATTTTGTACTAGTCTCTTGGATTGTTGAGTTTTACAAAGGCTTAACCTCCAGTTGAACCCTATCATCACCTACCAACATTTGATGTTGATAACCGAAGTCCTCATTAGATTAATAGATTTTTTATTCCCAAAACACAACATCCCTATTGATTAGTACCCTAGGCTGCTCCATTTCCATGCACCACAATCTGAACCCTTTTACACCTTGAGGGCATCCCATAAACATGAACTTTAGAGCAATTGGTTCAAGTTTTCCCTTATTTACATGAGCATAGGACACATACCCAAACACTCTCAGATTTTCTAAACTTGGAGGATGACCAGACCACATCTCCTCTGGTGTCTTCATACCAATAGTAGTAAAGAGGCTTCAGTTGATCTAATTAGCAATCGTCACTATTGATTCAACCCAAAAATGTTAAGAACAGTTGGCATTAGATAGCAACCACCTAACTCTCTTTATGATTGTCCTATTCATCCTTTCAGCAAGCCCATTTCTAATTGTGTCTTGTGCCTAACAATACCATTCTCCTTACAAAACTGATCAAACTCTTCAAAGCAAAACTCCAACCCATTATTAGTTCTAAGTCACTATGAATTTAATCAAGGGTACCTTTAGTATAATGAACAATTGTGGTGAATTTCAATCTCTTTGCTTTCCCAAAGATGCAGTGTTCACAAAACCCTAATGCTTTAATGTTTTCCCAACAACTTCTACTTCCTTAAGTTCCTTAAACCTTCTTCACTGATATGGCCAAGCCTTTTGTGCCAAAGGCTTGCTTGGGACTGATTTTCTTTAGAAACTATAGCAGTTGTATCCACTAGAGTATTTCCTTGAGCAAATACAACCTATTTACCAATTTTCCCTTCATCATCACCATGGAACCTTCTTCACTTTCAAAACTCCACCTTCTGCCTTATACTCATAGCATGGTGCATTAAGAATTCTAAGAGAAATCAATTTTCTCTTCAATTCAGGTACATGTCTTTCCCCTTGCAAGATCTTGGTTACCTCATTTGCAAGTTTCAATTTTATGGAACCAATTCTAACCACCTACATGATTTGTTATTTCCCAATAACACTTATCCTCCATGTTTTTTAGTGTTAGAGACAAAGCATTCCTTGTTAGGACACGTGTGGAATGTGTTAGAAATTTTAAGACAGAAACGATCTAATCATGCTTAACATAAACCATAACAGCAATTAGATCAATGCGGAATAAATAGGATTGTAGGAATACCTCCCGCCATTGCAATGTCTCTGATTGCTGCAAATCTCCTGTGTTTCTTGGTGCTTCCAAGCTCTCTCTTTCTCACGTAGATGGTGTATGTGAATTATCAAAAGCAAGCTTGGGGACCAAAAAAGGTGAGCACGTCCCTTTTATAATCCCCTCTCCATCAAAGGTGATTATTGACATGTTTAAATCAGTGGGCAGTTTTTCTGAAACGTTGCTAAGTTAGTGGGCTGAAATCAATTGCCATCAATTGCCATCAATGTGAACCACAATCATTCCTCTTCCTTATTTTCAGCTTGTAACTGAAAGAGGAAACATTCTCCCACTTGGTTCACATGCTGCAACATATGTTATAGTAAGAAACAAAATACATGAATAATGGTGATAAGTCCTCTTAAAATTGAGTATTATCATGCATGTATTACAATGCATTATGTTTCTAAGCCCATATAACTTAATGAATAAATACAATATTTATTCTTGGTCCAAACTTTATTAATATTTCTCAAAATAAATATGCGCATAAACTGAAATGAGAAAATATCATGAACTGAGTTTCAAATTTAATATCGTTCTTACAACGAAAAATTACATAAGGGATCCAAGTCCCATTCTAACTACATGATCCTTAAATTTCAATGGTGGCATGCCCTTAGTTAAAGGATCAGCGATCATCAATTCAGTGCTAATATGTTCAATAACTACTGCTTTATTTTTCACACGTTCTCTTATGGCCAAATGCTTAATGTCGATGTGTTTACTTCGACTACCGCTTTTGTTATTCTTAGCCATAAAACAGCAGCTGAATTATCACAATATATTTTCAATGGCCTAGAAATCGAATCCATAACTCTAAGCCCAGAAATGAAACTTCTCAACCATACACCATGTGAGGTAGCCTCAAAACAAGATACGAACTCAGCTTCCATAGTGGAAGTAGCAGTCAAAGATTGCTTCGCACTTCTCCAAGATACAGCTCCACCGGCTAGCATAAAGATATATCCTGAAGTCGACTTTCTTGAATCAATGCAGCCAGCGTAGTCTGAATCAGAGTAGCCAATTATTTCCAGATTATCAGTTCGTTTAAACATAAGCATGTAGTCTTTCGTTCCTTGAAGGTACCTCATAACTTTCTTTGCAACTTTCCAGTGGTTTAAACCTGGATTACTTTGATACCTTCCTAACATCCCAACAACAAATGCAATGTCAGGTCTTGTGCAAACCTGAGCATACATAAGGCTTCCAACAGCTGAAGCATATGGAATGTTCTTCATTTGTTCCCGTTCAAGATTATTCTTCGGACACTGATCTAAGTCAAATCTGTCACCCTTTACAATAGGAGCTACACTCGGCGAACAATCTTTCATCCGAAATCTGTCTAAAACTTTGTTAATATAGGTCTCTTGAGACAAACCAAGAATACCTTGAAGTCTGTCTCTATATATCTTGATGCCGATAACAAAAGAGGTATCACCCATATCCTTCATATCAAAGTTTTTAGAGAGAAATTGTTTCACCTCATATAGCAAACGCTTATCATTGGCTGCAAGTAGAATATCATCCACATATAGAATAAGGAAACAAACCTTGCTCCCACTGACCTTCTGGTATATACATTGATCCACAATGTTTTCCTCAAAACCGAATGAAGTGATAACATCATGAAATTTTAAATACCATTGACGGGAGGCTTGTTTCAATCCATAAATAGATTTCTTAAGTTTGCACACCAAATTCTCACCATCACTAGAGGAAAAACCTTCTGGTTGTTTCATGTAAACCTCTTCCTCTAGTTCTCCATTAAGAAAAGCTGTCTTCACATCCATTTGTTGCAGCTCTAAATCAAATTGTGCAACTAATGCTAGAACAATACGAAGAGAATCTTTCTTAGATACAGGAGAAAATG
>PYAF01002135.1:504740-531495 GCA_007407185.1 Glycine tomentella
GACACATAAGCGATTGGATCGCTCCCATTTTTCATAAAGGTCAACATCATATGGTTCACTATTTTCAGTGATTGGCGGTGGTTCATCCTTTCTTATAGCATAATCTATATCCATCCAACCTAAATGAAGAAGAATCCTCTCCTTCCAAACCTTGTAGTTATTACCACTTAATTCAGGAACATCAGTAAAATTAACAGGCTGTATGACTGCAAAATATTAGAAATACATGCTTATAATTAATTTTGAGACTAGAAAAATTTATGAATCTACTGACATAAAATTTACCTGTGGGCTAAAATTTTAATTCAATTAGATTCATACATAACTTTATGATAAAACTATCAAATTATATTTCCTAATCCCTGTGGGTAAATTAAGAATATAGGTTGATATTCTATCCTAATTGATCATACAAACATAATAAAAATTCCTATGGGATAAAACTCATTATGTTACATAAAATCAATTACAATTTAATGTCATATGCTTTATGTGATCTAGAAGTTCCTAATATATAATTTAAATAATTAAAAAAACTGTGGCTATTTCATAATTAATTAAATCATATAGACCACTAGACATTAAATAATTTCCAGAATCATATTATTGCAATAAACCATGGGCAACAATATTAAAATATTATTCATCTTTAATATTGTACGTAAACTAAAAAGCATACAATGTCAAAATAAGAGAATAATTGCAGAAATATATAACAAGAATTTCACACTAGCTCAATTGGTAAATACACGCTAGAGCATACAAGTGACTTGGGTTTGATTCATGCTTTGGGCATTTTGTCTTATTTTTGCCTTAGAAAATATATCAATTAAACCAAATGCATGTACGATAATATAATAAATAGGCGCAGGTTTTGAACAGACACGTACACGTACAGCAGACCACACCAGGCACAAGGTATTTATTATATTATTTTTATTAATAAAATAATAACAAAACGACATGTATCTCTATTTGTGTAAAACGACGTGTAGCTTAGGTTGTCTTCAACCTCCAGATGGGTCAAAACAGTATCTATGTTATTTTTGCACCAAAAAGAAATTTTAAAACACAGAAGTTCATGAAATCTTATTTCTTTATGATTTCCAAACTTAATATTCAGCAAAAAAAGACTTAATCACAATCTTGAAATGAAATAAAACAGAAAAGAAATTCAAGAAAGTGACCATAATAAAACGCAAGACAGAGGTAATGAAGCTCTGATACCAAATGTTAGAAATTTTAAGACAGAAACGATCTAATCATGCTTAACATAAACCATAACAGCAATTAGATCAATGCGGAATAAATAGGATTGTAGGAATACCTCCCGCCATTGCAATGTCTCTGATTGCTGCAAATCTTCTGTGTTTCTTGGTGCTTCCAAGCTCTCTCTTTCTCACGTAGATGGTGTATGTGAATTATCAAAAGCAAGCTTGGGGACCAGAAAAGGTGAGCACGTCCCTTTTATAATCCCCTCTCCATCAAAGGTGATTATTGACATGTTTAAATCAGTGGGCAGTTTTTCTGAAACGTTGCTAAGTTAGTGGGCTGAAATCAATTGCCATCAATTGCCATCAATGTGAACCACAATCATTCCTCTTCCTTATTTTCAGCTTGTAACTGAAAGAGGAATTTAACAGAATGAACATTCAAAGTCAAGAACTCAATCATGATTAGCCTTTTCTCCTGAAACACACTTAACTTCAACACTTTATAGCCTTTTGAAGCCACATCTGCATCACCACTTTGATTCTTTTTTTCCCCATCTTTTTTTTCTTTAGGTATTTAGGGCACTCTCTCTTGAGCTCTTGAGATGATCCTCACTCCCACAAATGAAAAACCTTTTTTTTCTTGCCATCTCTTGACTTGGATCTTGATCCTTTCTTGTTCTTAGGATTCGTTTTTTCTTACTTGCCCCTTGTGTACAATCCTTCACCTATTTGATCTTCTTTTCCCTTAGACCTATTCTTCAATTCCTTCGAAGACAAAGCAGTTTGAACCTCTTCCAATGGAAGTGTATCTCTTCCATAGATGAGTGTGTTTGAAAGGTTATCAAATTCACTTCACAGTGACCTGAGTAGAAGCAATGTCTAATCTTTATCATCAATCTTAATTTGAATATTCTCTAGATCAAGAATGATCTTATTGAAATCATCCAAGTGATCCTCCAATGCTTTTCCTATTGGCATCTTGAAGGTGTATAGTTTTCTAAAAACACGCTAAGTAATCGATTACCACAAATCATAATCGATTATCACAGGAAGACATTTATGTGACTTTGTGAAGTGTAATCGATTACTATTCTGTTGTAATCGATTAAAGTGTTCTTCAAAGCTTAAGTAATTGATTACCATAAGCTGATAAAAGTAGTGTGAAATAGTTTTTCCAAAAAAAATAAGCTTTGAACGCTTTGGTTTTTCAATGCAATCATGAATACTTTAAAATCTTTTTCACAAAACATATGCCTTTTGTAAAACCATGAATGCATGCATATGAATGATATTTATGCAATGCAATGGATCAAAAGATGGAATCACTTAGACAACTAAAGATTACATATGCCTTCAATTGAATGACATGTAAAAGCTAAAACATTCAACACTAAGAGCCTCAACATCTTGATCCTCTTCAAGCCCCCCTGCGACTAATATTTTCCACCCCAAAATCCATTAAGCCATCTTCATAAGCTTATCTAATCATGAATTCTAGCAAGGAACTTTTAGGAAAACACAGTCTTTTATCTTCGAATAAGTATCCATTATGCCTAAAGAATCCTTTGTGAGCACCTTTTTTACACAAAACAAACAAGTTAAAGAAGTCATTGTCTTGGACATGCAAGTCCTTTATGTGATCAAATTCATACATCTTGATTTCAAGCATGGAATGTAAAATATAGCTCCTTGAAAGGGAATTAGCTACCACATTAGCCTTACTTTATTCGTGCTTAGCCATATAGGGAAATTTTTCTAAGTATTCCACCCACTTAGCATGCCTTTTATTGAGCTTGCCTTGACATTTCAAATGTTTTAGTGACTTATGGTCACTATGGATAACATAGTCCTTAGAAAGGATATAGTGTTGCCAAGTTTTCATTGCTCCAATAAGTTCATAAAGCTCTTTATCAAATGTGGAATAGTTCAAGAAGTAAACCTTGAGCTTATCACTAAAATATTCAATTGGGTGTCTCTCTTGTAACAAGATTGTTATTTTTCCTACATTGAATGCATCACATTCAATTCAAAAGATTTAGCAAAATTAAGAAAATCAAGAATAAGTGCAGGTGTCAACTTGTCCTTCAAAGTATTAAAGACATCCTATTGTTCACTCACCCATTTAAACCCAACATATTTCTTGAATAAAAACTAGTCAATCCATGAAAACTCCTCATCTCGCTCACATTTTTAGGTGTTGATTAATCTCTAATAGCTTTGACCTTTTCCTTATCAACTTTCACACCTTTAGAACTCACAACAAAACCAAGGAACACTACTTGATTAATGCAAAAAGTGCACCTGTCCTTATGAGCAGTGGTTTCAAGGGCGAGAAGGGGTCATCCCCCTCCCCCTCCCAAAAAAATAATACTAATACTATGTTGATAATTGGCTTTTTGCCCCCCAAATTATAATTTCCTTTTAAAAATATAATATGTTATATGTGAGTCATGGGCTTATAGATGATGGTCTAGTTTTGAAAAGTGAAGACTAAAGAAGCAATAGGTTAGTAACTAGCAAGTGCAAAGTGGGCTAATGAAAGTTATAGCCCAATTTTTAATTTTTTTTTAAAAAAAGTTGAACAAAAAGTGAGAAAATAAGTGAAAAAGTGGGTTGACTTTCACAATTGTAGAATACTAAAAGTGACGGTGAATACCAAACGTTTTTTTTGAAGAGTCACACAACCACCGTAAAACTTAAAGGAGAAGTCACATTTGCAAAAGGAATAGAGAATACCAAATGTTTGAAACAAAATAGAAGAATATAAAATTTTGACAGTGTGAGATCTTGACTCTTGATGAAGAAGTTGCTTCTAATTTGGAGATGAAAGTCACCAAAGATTTAAAGTGTGTCACTCACAGAAGAAAAGGGAAGAATCGAAAGATGTAAGAAAAAATCATTCATTTTCAATTAAAAGAAAAAACATTCATTTAATATGTTTCTTTTTCATGATCAATTTACCAAAGAAAAGCTAAGTTACTGCTTCATAAAAGTTTACAAATGAGAACTTTCTAATTTTATTAAGTGACATTAAGTTAACTCTTGATTGTTAAAAGAAAAAAAATATCAACACATGATGTACTGATGTTGAATAGTTTGGCAATCACAAGTTTTTTTCTCGTTGAACAATTACAAATGAGAACTTTTTTCCTACGTTTTTTTAGTCACTTTATGCTTGTGAAATTATACCACCTACACATATCACTAGTTAGGTGTATATTATGGGGCTAATATTCTACGCAACTTAACCATTAGTCAATAATATATATAATAGGATAAATTACTACTTTTCAAGAAATCGAAGCATTGCCCAACAATATCACCTTAGTGAAAAACTGGAAGCCCAACTTGTATTCATATCTTCATGTCTTCATGTCTGCATTTTCTATAATTACCTTAATTTTCACAAACATCAAACTATTGAAATGCGTAAACATAACACTTATATATATCATTGTCAAACTTATAAACCAAAGTCTTATTTACTAAAGTGTGGTTTCTTTTTCCCTTTATAAATAGAACACAAACACTAATGTAAAGAAAAAACAATTAAACCATATGCCCATTGAAATTACAACAACACATTTGTCCATGAGTACCATTTCCATGAAGTATGACAACATCTCCTTCTTTATATCAAACACGAACCATAGTCAAACCATTTTCGCCACAATGATCTAACTTTCCTTTTGAGGAGTGACTTTGTAAACTAAATTAAATTTTGTAGCCATTTTCTCCTGATTTTCAAATCCTTACTCAATTTCAAAATCATAACTTATATTCTAAACCCCAACTCACTTCCAAAAATACAACTTAGTTTTCCATAAAGATGTCGCATAAACAAGGGAAAACACAACCCTAAATAATAATCAAATTAAAAAATAATAGATTTTAAGATTTCAAACTGAAAAAGAACTTGATTCAAATGAAAAAGAACTTGCTTTATCATCTCAAATTAAGCTCTCCTAGAGATGTATGCACCCTCTTCAAAAGTTAATAACTTAAGAAGGAAAAAAATAGGTCAATTGACTTAAGAACAAAAATGAGCACAATGAAAGTTTGTAAGTTTTTTCTTCATAAGCTCCCCTTCCTACATGTCACATTTATGGAAAGAAACTTGCCTTTCTTTACAACCTTCAAAAAATTAACATAACTCTTTCAAGACTCTGGTTAGAAATACCCATTCATCGAGTGAATGGGATGAAACAAAGACTTCGTTATGTGCTTAATTCTTTTATTCCTTTAGATAGTTAATGTAATGCAAACACATTTGCCAACAACCCAATCGATATGTCCCAAAGTAGAAATTTATTATAGAAGCAATTTTTGCCTAAACCATTCTTTAGATGACATGTGTAATTTTTTTTCCCAATAATGACCTTTAAATATTTATTGTATAGATAGATTTGATATTGATGATGTCCTCTTTACCTTTTTTTTGGTCATATTGCCTAATAGACTTTTCTTCTTCATTTAGCTAACTCACATGTGCACATGGGTGGAAAAGCAGGCCATCCCATCTCGACTTACTTTCAACTTGTCTTAAGCGGAACATGTTGGTTGACTTGCCAAAGGAAACATGTTGAGAAACATAATTGACCCCAATTATAGGTAGATTGGTGAATTGGATGATAGGCCCATCAAAAGGTAAAAATCCGGGTTGACCCACCATGGCAAGTTGACGAGTTATAAAATGGCAAGTTGGCGAGTTAACTAGATAGAACTCATAAAAAAACATATCAATACTCATCAACTCTTATAATTTAATTCCATCCAAAGAACAATGGATGATCTACTACCTAAAGAGGGAGTGAGATGCAAAAAGTGTTTTATTTTGAAACAAGTGATGATAATTTGGGTACTTAAAAAAGTCCAAAAAAATAGGGAATGTAAAAAGAACAAAATAGTTGTGAAAAAATAGCCATTATTACGTAAACACTCATGTTAAGGGAGTTGAATCTTGCACCTCCTTCTCTGTATCCTACACCTTCCTCTTCCAAGTAAAATTATGATAATACCCTTGATGAAATCTCAACACTAACTTCTCCTTCCCTCAGAATCCAATCAACTCCCTCCCCCTACTCAGCGCGCACACCCCTTGCTTCGTCGCCTTCCCCCTTTGGCTTGAGCAATAAGTCCCTACTTCCTCCTCTTTCTTTTGTTTTTAGTGGGTGTGAGTTTTGGTTTGTTATTGGGGATGAGGGTGGGGTAGGTTCCAGTTTGGAATGGGGTGGGGTGGGTTCATACCAGGCCTTCTGGAATAGCCATTCTGAAATGTTTGTTTGGGAATATTCTGTGAGTGAAGAGACATTAGCATTAACACGTGGAGTAACTGATGATGGTCATGTGAACACTAGTAGGAAACGTGGTGACACCAAAGGTGGGCGTGACAGAGGAGGACATTGATAATTGTTGGATTGTATGAATGCCCAGATTGTTTGTTTACTTGTTCACTTTATGCCTATGTTGAGACTGACTGATCAGTTGTGGTAATTGACTTATTATATGTATCATTAGTGAATGTATGAACTTATAGTCTTCATCTTTGGTGAATGTACGAATTGATAAATTATGTATATGTAATTTATTTAGTGAATGTACGATATGTCGAATGTACTTACATAACATAATTAAAAACATAGTCACATCGTGAAAGTCTACTTTATAATATGTTATGACTCTTAGGATAACAAATGGTTTATAGGGAAAAGGAGCATGGCAAACAATGAAACACGACCAACACTTGTGTGATGGTGGTGACATTTTTGTCACTGTGTTCTTTCAACATTAGAAGAATATTTTTAGGCTTCACCATACTCTTTGTCATATCAGTAACCATTGTCTTCTCATCACGAGTTATTCGACCAACATATGGATGGCTGACCAATGTCTCAACAACATCATGATTATAAGACCCACACAAAATCATAAGCACCCATCCTTCACCAGTCTTTAGTGGTCTTCCTTTCAACCTAAAAGGGTAATCACATTTTGTAGTTTTAATGACTGTCTTTGCTTTTTTTTTTTGTTTTGTCTATATTTGTTACCCCTCTCACAACCCAAGACTGTCAATGCCTTACTTCTAGGTTGTTTTCCATTGTCTGATCTCAATATGACAACAACCAAACCTAACTCAAAGGCAACCTCCCGAACCCATTTCAATAATTTATCTTAAATATAAAAAATCTACATAAACAACATACAACATTTTTTGGGTTGAAGTTCACCTTCCAAGTATTAAATACATCAACAATTAAATAAACTAACTATTAATTATAATGATGCTATTATTACCTTCATAGTTGTACAAATTTTGCTACAATATTCATTTTAACGGTATCATCCATATCCATGTCAACTTCAACAAACATCTTGTTGAAGTAATCATCCTCCACACAAACTAAAATTAAAACTATAAAATATCAAAATCAAATTTGCTTCCAGAATGACCATTCCATAACCATAAAATGCTTCTGCAATAGCGTTTCCATAAGCGCAAAAAGATGTTATGGAATAGCCTTTTTCGGAACGCTCATTTTGGAAGCAAATGTTAGGAATGATATTATGGAAAGGGTGTTCCAGAAAGAAATATTGGGCTTACAGAAATCCCACTCCAGAAAAAGCACCTGCACTCGAAAATAGGCTCCCCAAAAAGGATTTTTGGCTTCCAGAAAGGTGTTCCGGAAAGACCTATCTGGAACAAAAAATATTCTAGAACAGGCTTTCCAGAAAGGTGATACTTCTGGAATATGTGTTCCGAAAAGCTTTTAATGGAAAGGTCATTCTGGAAACCAGAAAACAAGGGAGGTGCAGTGCGCTTAAATGTACTAGGTGTGGAGAGTTAGAGGAGGAGAGCACTAAAACCTCTGCCATTATTGGAAGAACACTTCAGTTGGAACCTCTGCCTTAATTGGAACCTTTGGCATTGGAAAGTGGGTGTGCCGTGGGAAGAAGAGAAGAAGGAATAGAAGGGTCTGCGGGGGGGAAAAAGGGGAAAAAAAAAAAAAAAAAAAGAAGATACAAGGGGTAAGGGTAGGTTGGGTTTTTTAAAAAATGGGAGGTGCAGGATGTGATTAGGGATGTGTAAAATATAGGTGCCTCATGTCAAATTTTGGTCCATATATCCTCAAAACCCATAATACAAAGCACATTAAGTTAACATCTCGAAAAAGCTTAAAGCAAAAAACCCTCATCTTTTTGTCTTCTCTCTTTTGTAAAACTTGGGGGTTATTTCATATGCCTTCGGAATCGAGATAAAGCACCACACACCGTTTCACTCCATTTTCCACTCTTTCTAGGGTTTCCCTGCTATCTTCCTCAATTCGAACCCTTCGCCTTTCCACCGTTCGATTTCTTATCTTCCATTTCGTCAAGCGTATCCCCGAGTCTCGATTTCCTTCTCTGCAAGCGGTGCGTGAAAATTGGACAGAACAAAAATGCCCAATTTGTTTCTTTGTTGTTGCTGTTGTTGTTTTGATGAATGAGTTGTCGATTTTCGTTGGTTTCAGGATTGGTCACTTGTGAAGGAGGAACATGTATTCAAGAGGGAGCGGCGGTTACGGCCAATCGTACACTGGTCAATCCGCATATGGCCAGAACGTAAGTGTTTCAATTATGTTGTTTTTGAAAAATTTCAACACTTTTCGAATTGCTTTGCAATTTCTTATAATTCAATATTTGTATTTCCCTTGAAAAAGCACTTATTTTCCTGTTCTTAGCATATATGTTTTTATTTTTTAAGCATGGGATTTGAATATTTGCAATTTCTGGTGGCATTGGAATTTCTCATCTTTCAATATTTGCATCCCCTCCATAAAAAAAGAGTTTTTCTTTTTGAATGTGTTTCATAAGTTTGTGATTTTCAAGCATTGAATTTAATAGCTTTGTAGAATATGGTGTTGATTTGGATTTTGTGGTTGTAGCTGGGTGCCAATTATTCTGGGAGTTCTGTTGGAGGGCATGATGCTGGTCAGCATTCTGTGGCTTCTAGGCATTCGACAATTTTAGGTGGTTCTCAGGACGTTGATGTTGGTGGGTATAGGCCTTCGGCTGCGACCCAGTATGGGGGACAGTATAGTTCTGTTTATGGCTCAGCTGCGTTGAGCAGTGCACAGCAGGTCAGTGTGTTAAGAGTTATTGGTGAATATATTTTATTTGGAATATAAAAATATGTTGTTGGTTATCCGGAAGTTTGCTAATAGTTTGATGTGAAAGTAGTCGGATTTAAGTATCCGTTTTCTTGGATTAGACTTCTGATTATTGTATACCATATTAATTAACTATTCCCAGCATTAGGGAAACTTGTGCCCTTGTTATGATTAATGTACTGATATTTTTTTATTCAAGGGTTTGAAAGTTGGGAGGGGCAATTACGTTAAGTGTATCTTGTAAAGTGGTGTGTCAGCACTGCTCAACTCCACTTCACACTATCACTGTTTCTGTCGGAACTTCTTGTTCTTTTAACCTGTCTTCTTGACCTTGATGCCCCATATAATCATCTCTTTACAATGCTACATGCGATAAATTGATAGTTTTATATTTTGAACTACTGTATAGGTCCCTTCATTGAGTACCAAGGGTTCCGGATCATCAGCTTTAGATGGTCGTGGAGGCTATGCTTTGGGTGTCTCTGATTCTCCTAAGTTTGCATCTGGAGATTATGTCTCGTCCTCAAGCCATGGATATGGTCACAAATCTGATCAATTGTATGGTGACAAAGGTTTGGAATATTCTGGAATAGATAGGAGACAATATGGTGAACGACAGAGTGGTTACCTTGGTAGGGATTTAACAAGTGATCCAGCTGGAAGATATGCTGCTGATCCTGTTGGATTTAGTCATCAGCGTCAGGTTTATACTTGCTCCTGGAAAATATTGTGGCAGCTTTCTTAGTTTTTTTGAGTATCTGTTTGCAAAACAAAATGAAGAAAATTACCAGTTTACCGCTCCTGCATGCTTTATTTTTGTTTTTATTTTTTATAATGTAATAACAATGCATTTTTTTTATGTTCAGCAATCAGAAATTTATGATCGCATTGATCAGGCAGCTTTGCTTCGACAAGAGCAATTGCTGAAAGCTCAATCTCTGCAAGCTGCATCACTTGATGGGGGTGCTAGGTATTTTATTTTATTTCTGAAAGAATGTGCAGTATCTGTTTTCTCCTAGTGCTTTTTTGCCAATCCTAACAAATATTTTTTAATGAATATAGTATATATATCCATTGTGGCAATAATATGTAAAACACTTTGAGTTGTCTTTTGAATTTCTGATGAAACTTGGAAGAAGTTGATCAACAGTGCCTAGTTATATTAAATGGTAATAATATTTCTCTCTACACTAAGTAGCAACACGTTTCTGGCAGACAAGCTGATTATCTTGCAGCAAGGGCTGCTGCTAGTCGTCACCCCACTCAAGATCTTGTGTCTTATGGAGGAAGGATGGATTCTGATCCCCGTGCTTCATCCATGCTAAGTGCTACTTCATATAGTGGACAACATGCACCATCAATATTAGGAGCAGCTCCAAGGAGAAATGTGGATGATCTCTTGTATTCTCAGAATGCTTCAAATCCTGGTTATGGAGTGAGCCTACCTCCTGGTAGGGACTATGCTAGTGGAAAAGGTCTTCATGGGAATGCCATGGAGTTGGACTATCCTGGAAATGTGCTGCCACATGGTGGGCATACTGATCGCAAAGATGACCGGGCAAGTTATCTACGAGAATTTGAGCTAAGGGAAGAAGAGCGTCGCCGGGAGCGCTTGCGTGAGAGAGAGAGGGACAGAGAAAAGGAGAAAGAAAGGGAACGATTGCGAGAACGAGAACGAGAAAGGGAACGTGAAAGGGATCGCATTATGGAGCGGCGCGAGAAGGAGAGGGAGCGAGAGCGCAAACGTGCACTTGAAACTAAGCCTGAACGAACTCCTGCGAGATCCTCCAAGGATCCCCATGGTACTTCAAAAGATCCCCGTGGGTCATCTTTGACAAAGGAGGGGAGATCTACACGACGGGACTCCCCACATCGTGGAGCATTACATAGGTGGATCTTAATGATTTTTCTATTTCTGCGTCCTGCTCTGGTTCTGAATATCTAGCTGCTTGTATATCTTGCAGCCTTTTGTAACTAACTTAATGTTCTGTTATGCTGAAGGCACCATTCACCTGTTAAAGAAAAACGGAGAGAATATGTCTGCAAGGTAAAAGGAAATAAAAACTTAGTATTAGTTCCTCCATCATTATACGAATGTTCCTTGTCAAGGAGCTAGTTGTGCTGCTGTTTTTCCTCTGGAGATCTAGCGATAGTGGGTTGATTGTATTTCCTGTAAATATTACACTATATCCTTATGTTGGTTTTGTTTTATCTTAATAATCCACTCCTGATCTCAACCTGTTCATGTAAAATTCAATTCATTGATGATGGGACATTTCAGTTGCCCGTGTTCCTTTTGTCTTTACAGTCGGTCCTTTTTGGGTTTGTATCCTCAGGTTACTTGTTTTCTTTCAGGTCGTAATTATTCTTTCCTGTTCCTTTTTTTCCCAATCCATATGGTTGCTTTGCAGTTCTTCCATCTGGTAGTTCGTTGCTTCCTTTTTGTCCCTTCTATTGTTACCCACTTATCCCTGTTTCTTATTTTGGGGATGTTTTTCTAGTAGCAAATCAAGAGATGAATCAAATACAGAGGGAAAAAATAGTTTTTCTAGAATATTCTTGTTCTTGTTGATGCTGCTTTGCAATTATAGTCCACTTCTTTTGCAATGAATGTGAATTAGTTTCTTGAAATTGAGACCTGATTCATGGTTTGATACTGTTTATATTATTGCGTGATTTCTGATATCAGATTAATTGAATTTTACATTTTCTGAACTGCATGGACAGATATTCCCATCCCGCTTGGTAGATATTGAGAGGGATTACCTCTTATTAGATAAGCGATACCCCCGACTCTTTGTCTCTCCTGAATTCTCCAAGGTATATAGATACTATTACCATGTTTGTTTATTTGGGGAAATATTTACTTTATTATTTGTTCTACGAAAGCTGTCTCAGAAGCTTGAGTAAAATCTTTAAAATTTAAATACCAAATTAGCTAATCCAAATTATTTTTCTTCTTTGATGACAAGGCCTTGATATTGATTTGAAATTATTTTGTAAAATTTTCTTAGGCTGTTGTGAACTGGCCAAAGGAAAACCTTAAACTGTCTATTCATACTCCTGTCAGGTACCTCTATATTCATTTGTGTCACATCAGTTACATGATTACAAAATATAATCCTATGCTTCTAAAGGTGTATTATATCTTGAGATTTTTCTACCTTATCCATAATAAGAAGAATTTAATTATTTGACACTATTTTTTTCATTGTGTAGTCTGAGTATCTTGAACACTTCTTGGCAATACTAGCTGGGTGTTTTTGATTTTGATTTTGAGATGAAACCATGTTTTTGGTGGGACGGCTGTGGTTACATTCAAAAAATGAATTTTGTTTTCTTGAAAATTTAAAGGGATCCCATTTTTAAAACTATTTTATCCTATTTTGAGCGTGTCTTAATTATTTCTGCATTTCCTGGCATATGGCTGTAATGAGGTCACTTATTGCATTTGAGAAATTAAAAGGAAAAACAACCATGATTTTGAGCAGTTTTGAGCATGACTTTGTTGAAGAAGAAAGTGCCACTGAGCCTAGAGACTCCTCCAACAAGCTTTTAGTGGGACAACCTCCAAATTCACTACAAGGAAATACAGTTTGGAATGCTAAAGTAGGTTCACTATTGAAGTTTGTGATCTATGTTTTTCTCTCTATTTGTATCATGTGTTTCTCTGAATTGAATTAAATGCTATTTATTATGGTTTTGTTATTATATGGATCATCTAATTGTTTTTCCTTATTTTTGTACTTTATTTTGAAGCATTTGTTTAATATCAGCAGTAGGTTTTGACATGGTGAATTTGTTGTTAGTTACTTAGACTTAGAGGACTCTTGAGTGTTATAGAAATAATTGTTTTTGAGTAAGATGATCAATTTCAACTCTACTAAAATTTTATCAAGATGTTCACATATAAAATGGGTTTGTGTTCTTGCTTAGCCTTGGGTGAATAACCTTGTGTTTTGACCATGTTAATCCATGTTAAGTTGGGCAATTGGCTGTATAGTTTTTAGAGAAAAGTTGGATATTGTTAGATTTCAACTTAAAAGCAGTTGACATTAAGTGAAGTTTTCCAACAGATATATAAGTTGCAACCCGAGAGTTGAGGCAGGTGGTGATGTGGGACTTCCAACATCCATCCTCCCTCCATAGATGCCTGCCAGAACATGTGAGCCTATTAGAGTAGGCGAGATTTATCAAGATAGGCTATAGGCTCTGATATCATGTTAGATTTCAACTTAAAACCAATTGGCAATAAGTGAGGTTGTTCAACAGATATATAAGTTGAACCATGAGAGTTGAGGTAGGCGATGTGGGACTTCCTGATAGATATGATGATATGAAGGCCATATGATATTTTGTTTAAACATGTGTATGTTCTGATTGCACTTGTTGGGGGTTAAGAATCATGCCCTAATTGGTTATGCTGACTAAAGTTCTAACTTTTTTTTATTAGATTTGGAATACCATATAAGGTAGTTGTTTTTTATTACCAAAAATTCCTAGAAGTCAATTATTATACATTGCAAGTAAAAATGGCATATATATAGAGATGCTAGGTGGTTGGGTAATTTTTTTTTTTTTTTTTTTTTTTAAATTGTTCTATATCCTAATTTTATAGACTGTTCACTAAATTTTGTTCTCAATAGGAACAATTAATCCATGCTGTTTTTGTTAACATCCTTAACCTCCTTCCTTTTACCCCTCAGCCCTATTAATGGACACACTTATGGATTTAGGTTTTGAAACATCCTGATCTGTGGTAACTGTGTAATATTTTATTGTCTGTTGTTGTTTCAACATCCATGATAACATCAAAATCTTCACTAGTGAAAATATAAAAGACTCCCATGACCTTTGTACACGAGGCTCCATTTTTAAAATTCACTTTGTTAGATAGTTTTACAGAAAGTTGCGACTGAAATGGTCCAAGACTGACTACCACCTAAAGCCTTGTCTCACTAGTTGTCGGCCACGTGGATCACACAACACCATTTGTCTTGGTTAAAGACCAAATCTTCTGAGATATTACTTACCATGAGATCTCTCTTAATACCTTCCCCCAGTGTTCTTCTTAGCCCCCTTCTCCCATTTTTCACATGACTAAAAACCACACAATCTACTCTCCTCACTGGTGCCTCCAGTGACCTTTGTACTGGTTATTGCTGCTGTATGTTTGGTCCACCATATGATGTAATCTTTCTATATGAAGTTATATTCTATTGAAGGATTTGGTGCTTCTACTGTTCGATAAATATTTTTTTGGTCTCCTTGTTTCAGATAATCTTGATGAATGGACTTAGTAGGTCTGTGTTGGAGGAGCTGTCATCTGATAAAATTGTAGATGATCGCATTCCACATTTTTGCAATTTCCTTAGATTTGCGGTTCTTAAGAAGGATCATTCTTTCATGGCAGTTGGTGGTCCATGGGAACCTGTTGATGGGGGTGATCCATCTATTGACAATAACTCTTTAATCAAAACTGCCCTCAGGTTCATGCTTATGATGTGATTATTGTTGTTAAATATTTATGTTTTACACTTCAGGACTTGTGAATATTTTCCCCTTTTTACAGATATGCAAAGGATGTTATTCAACTTGACTTGCAGAATTGTCAACATTGGAATCCTTTTCTTGAGGTATCAGTTATTTTTTAATACTATTTATTTGTTTTTCAGCTAACTTATTTTTTTCCTTTATCTTTTTGTTTAAACTGCCTCCAAGAACCTTTTAAAATACTCATGTTAAGTATTCATTTTTAGCGTATGCCTGTTTTTTAAAAATTGCATCAAAGCAAGTCACATCTTTTGTCTTTATGAGCAACAGGCTTTTTACATTCTTTTGGTTTAATCTGTTTGTTATACGTAGTTGTTATGTTCCTTTCTTTTTGTTAATATTTCCATTATCTAAGATTATGGTTATATCTTTTGGTTGCTTTTAAAAACCTTGTTTTTCTCTTAAAAGTTTAGTTACTGAAAGCTGTAAAATTTCCCAGTTACATTACGATAGAATTGGCAAAGATGGTTTCTTTAGCCACAAGGAAATCACTGTTCTTTATGTTCCTGATTTGTCTGACTGCCTCCCTTCGTTGGATGAATGGCGTGACAAGTGGCTTGCCCACAAGAAAGCTGTGGCTGAAAAAGAACGTCAACTTTCTTTGAAAAAAGAGGTCTGTATTTATTGGTTGGGGTTTTGCTATGTTCATGATTTATTAGTTGGATGGTTTTATAGAGGTAAATTGTTTTCCATATTTTCTTTATACATTATTATTATTTTTCTGGTTATGTTTCAGAAATCAAGAGATAACAAGGAAGTATCTAAAGGTGAGTGAACTACTCTCTAATTTTCCTATGCATGAAATCAGATCTTTTTCATCTCACCCCATTAATAACTAGTTGTGATTGGTTTTCCTTTTTAATTAATAGATAAATCAGATAAAAGGAAGGATTCTACTCCATCAGGAAAGACAGATGTAAAGAAAAAAGAGAAAGATAATAATACTGTTAAGGAAGAAATTGAAGGAAAAACTGGAGTGAATAACAATCAAATCACTGAAAATGAAGGTTCTGACATGGGTGAAGAAGGCAAGAGTGCTGAGAAAAAGACGGGGGAAACTGCCACTGGTCAAACCACAGGTGGTGTGAAGTCTGTGAAAAAGAAGATTATAAAGAGGGTTGTGAAACAGAAAGTTGCCACTAAGGCAAATGCTACTGCCATCAAACAAACAGACAAATCATGTGAAAAGGATGTTGCTGAGAAAATGACATCCAATGTTACTGATCAGGATGGCAAATCTCCTACTGGGGTTCAAACTCCAGTAAAAAACTTAGTTGCTGAGGATATGTCTATTGGGAAAATTGATAGTGAAGAGGGCAAAGATAAAGAAATAAATAGTTCTGAAGATAAACCTCAAAACAAGCCAAATCCAACAGTAAATGCAGTTGTGAGTGATCCTTCTGTGAAAACAACAAAGAAGAAAATTATTAAGCGGGTACCTAAAAAGAAGGTGGTGGGTGAGGCTTCTAAATCTCTTGTATCTGAATCTAAAAAGGATGAGAATCAAGGACAAGATAGTACCCAGAGCTCTGGAAAGCGGACTGCGGATGCAAATACCGTAGTGACCAAGGTGAAGAAACCTGGGAAGGTAGTTCCGAAGAAAAAGATAAAAACACCTGTCTCTAAGAAGAAAGATGAAACTGCCGATTCCTTTAAAACAGAAACACTGTCCGGCAAAAAGGATGAAGGGAACATTGTGGCAGTTCAAGCACAAGATGACACACAGAGCACTGGCAAGCAGACTGCCAATGCAGATACTACAGTGACGCCAGAGGTGAAGAAAACTGGGAAGGTTGTCCCTAAAAAACAATCAAAGACCCCCACATCTGAAAAGCGAGACAGTACAGCTGATTCCAGTAAAACAGAAACAAAGTTTGACAAAGATGACAAAAAGGAAGAAAGAGTTACTGGTGAAAAAAGTGGAGCAAAGACAGACAAGCCGAAAGCCTCTGATAAAGATGTTAGCAATGTAAAGGGGAAAGTGAAAGATGGGGACAAGTCAAAAGATGAGAAAGTAACAAAAGAGAGGGATGGAAAGGACGAGTCCAAAAGCAAATCTAGTAAGGAAGTGAAAGACAAGAGGAAGTCTGATGAACCTCCTCGACACCCTGGATTTATTCTTCAAACAAAATGGACCAAAGATTCTAAAGTATGGTATCTTTAATTTGACTGTAAAAAGTATTTGTACATTTACTATATTATGTACTCAGTTTAATTTGTAATTTATGGTACAGATACGTTCTTTGTCATTGTCACTGGATTCATTGCTGGATTATACAGATAAAGATGTTGAAGAATCAAATCTTGAGGTATGCTCATCTGGTTTTTATTTGCTCTCCATTGCAACAGTACTTTTTGTCACCGAATTATTTACTTATGGACTGTTTTTTTTTTTTTTTTTTTTTTTTTTTTTTTTTTTTTTTTTTTTTTTTTTTTTTTTTTTTTTTTTTTTTTTTTTTTTTTTTTTTTTTTTTTTTTTTTTTTTTTTTTTTTTTTTTTTTTTTTTTTTTTTTTTGTATGTTCTGGATTATTGGTTTTGCAGCTTTCATTGTTTGCTGAATCATTTTATGAAATGCTTCAGTTTCAAATGGGTTCTAGAATTTTGACATTTCTTCAGGTTGGTTAACTCATTTTTATTATAGCTGATATCTATCTTGATTCTTCATAGGCAGCCTATTTACAATTTGGTTTACCATTTTTCTCCAGAAACTGCGCATAAAATTTGTGATCAAAAGAAATCAGAAAAAGAGGCAGAGGGAAGATGAGCAAGAGAAGGATGATGTAAAAAAATCTCCTGTGAAGCGTCAAAAGGGCGATGATCCTTCAGTGAAGAATGAGCCCACAAATATGGACACATCAAATCCAACCCAAGTAGATGATGAGAAAGCTGTTGCTGAGAATGATAACTCTAGTAATAAGGAGGATGATGTGAAGATGGAAGATGGATCAGACGAGGAAGAAGAAGATCCAGAAGAGGATCCTGAAGAGTATGTGGAAATGGAAAATGGTAGTCCCCAGCATGAGGCATCCAATGATAAAAATGCTGAGCAAGAGGTGAACGCAGATACTAAATCTGAAAATATTACTACCAATGATAAAACAGCAGATGAAACTTCTAAAGAGGAGATTAAGGTTAAAGGTGAGGTGCAAGAATCCAAGGCCGATCTACAGGTAAAAGAAGAAAAGGAAGGGAAGGATGAGATTAAGAAAGAAACTCCTACTGTTAAGGAGGTTGTTGTGGACAGAGAATTGTTGCAGGTATTTTCTTGTACATTATGTAACACTTTGTTATATTGCTTCTATTTGGTATAATCTGTCTAGAATTGGCTTTGGATGAAGAATTAATTCTTTGATCATTTATGACAGGCTTTCCGGTTTTTTGATCGTAATCGTGTTGGGTACATTAGGGTAAGCACTGTGGTCTTTGTTTGGTATGTTTCAAGCCTTCCTCAAGCATGATGACTAATATTTGTTTCTTTCCAGGTTGAAGATATGAGAATAATTATCCATAATCTGGGGATGTTCTTTTCGCACAGGGATGTCAAGGTGAGAAAATTTCTGAAGCTTGTTGATGCCATGTTATTGCCTCAAGATATTTTTTAATCATATAGCACAATCTTCTGCCTTGTGATATTTCATTGACCTGCATTCTATTATATAAAAACAGGAACTAGTACAAAGTGCATTGTTGGAGAGCAACACTGGGAGGGACGACAGAATTCTTTATAATAAGCTAGTGCGGATGAGTGATATTTGATGCCCCTTATGTGTCTATTTCATTATCTATGAAACACTGGAATAGCCTGTGTTGGGACTTGGGATTAATGAAAGTTGCTTTTGTAAAATTACAGTTGGACTTTATTTGATTGTTGAAAGGGCTGGTAGTCTTTCGTTTTAGCGAAGGGTAAAACCTTTCTTGGCATTTACAATAAGAAACCAAGTATTTTTTTTTTTTTTTTTTTTTTTTACATGTTTTGAATTTTTTTAGTCTCATCTTTTCGTGTAACTTTTCTGTTATTTTATTCGTGGCCTGAGTTTTCAAATTTTGTTGTGTATTTTCTAAATATAAGTTTTGAGGATTTGGGATGGCGTGGATTTTGGAAGAACTAAATCAACATCAAACCAAACCATTAGACTGTTTTGGTTTTCCAAAACGAAATCATTTTTTTACGAAATCAATTTGGAGTTTACCTTGTTACTGATGCAGCCAAAATGAGTGTTAGTGTTTTCGTAGCATTCTTTTCTATGGAAGTTGAGACTCGTGTTCGATCCTCCCATGAAAACATCTTGAGCCTCCATTATATCATGATCCTGATCCCTATTGAACACCCCAATTACTATATGTGATGGATTCGTGGAAGGGATTAGGAAGAAAAAGGAGAGACGGTGATTGTGTAAAGGACTTTTTCGTGCTCCCATCTTCACAAATTGTCATGACTGCTTAGAAACTTAATTGATTCAATTCGTTCTTTATTTACCAACATGTGCAACAATTTAAGTCATGACTAAAGCAAACCAAGGCTAACTACATCTCATTAATTAATTATAAAATATATCAACACAACCAATAACAACAGCTAGTCATTCAACCTTTTATACAAATTATTAGAGTTCCCAATGCTATATCGAATACATGTGAATTGGATATTAGTTCAAATACATGTGAATTAAAGAACCGTTTTCCTTAGGTAAATTGTACAATATAAACACGAGTGGCATTTATCCCTAACATCAAAACGCAACAAATGATGAACATCTTCAACCATTTCTTGCTTTAACGAGTATTACAAATTCAAGATTCTTATCTTTTGTCTCATAATCACCGTGTTTCTTTCCGTCCACAATTACTTCAAAATGCCAATAAAAAGTGACATCCATTGTCTTCCTTCCCTTTCTACAATAATAAAAGGTTGAACAAAATAGAGGAGAGATTGCAACTATTCAACGAAAAAAAGTTTACTAAAAAACAACTCACAATGAAGTGTTTGTAGTCCCTAAATCTCTTCCCTAGGTTCATTTTTGTTTCGAAGTGCACAACACAACATTTTCTCCACAATGGTAGAGAGGAACCCTAATTTTAGTTTGGTGGAGACGATCACATCTATCATCTTGAACAAATTCGATCTACACTAGCAACCAAATGCACATAAATCCATTTTTTCATCTTTCAATGGAGGAACCCTAATTTTTAATTTGGGGGAAAAGACTCCCTTTTATTTTAGGATGAATACAGACAACTCCCAACAACAACATCCAATATTCCTGAAGGCATCATAAAAAAATAAAAATTAAATTCCCAACTAAGTGCTATGGTAGACATGCATGGCAACAAGGCGTGTTGAAGACGAGTTTTGCTACCTGTCCCCACAAAAGGTGGGACAAGTTCAAGTTCAGGTTTACAGAAGAAAGAGACAAAAAAATAAAACTCAACCCCATCATCATTGAATTTTCTTGGATTTGGAAAAATTCACAAAAAATTCTATTAGTTACATTTTAATTCAAACAATATATATATATATATATATATATATATATAAAGAATAAATAAAAATATTTAAGAATTCAATTATATTTTAGTCATAGTTATAAAACCCGGTTCGGCCAGGCCGGTTGAACCGGTCCAACCGGGAATCGGTGTCATGACCAGGCCAGGTGGATTATCAGACCGCACATGCATGTGACCCAGTTTGGCCTGGAGAAAATCGGGCGGTTTAGGGAAGAACCGGAAACCCGGCCGATTTTTAAAACCCGGACCGGGTTGTGTACGTCATCGTCGCCACTCGACTCAACCTTCATCACTGCTTGCCGCGCCGACCTCACCTCCGAGGAAAGACAAGAAGAAGAAGAGGAAGTGTGAAGCACTGAACCGGAAGCAAAAATGGAGAATATGAAGCGCAACGCAGTGCCACAGTACACCGCAGTACAGGAAATGAAGAAGAGAAACAAAAATTTGGAATAGCTCTGCAGTGCCACAGTACTCATGTTCCTTGTTACAATTCTCTTTTATTGTAGAGAAGCGGAAACGAAGAAGAGAAGCGGAAACGAAGAGAAGCGGAAATGAAGGAAATGAAGACTCAAGTATTGAAAGTTGGGTATTTATATCATTAGGATTTAGGTTTAGATCTACTTGGGCCAACATCCAAATAGCAATTTGCTTCCTATACCCCCTTTTTTCTTTTTGTACTCCTTGCTATTTTTTTTTATTAAATATTGAAAATTTGAAATTGTGTTTTAATTTAAGTAGTTACTATTTATACTCTCTTTTATTATTAATACACTTGTTTTTTTTATCAATTTTAATACTTTAATTATCATTTTGAATTTTTTAGTATATTTTTCTTAATCAAATAATATTAGTTATATACTTATATATAATATAATTTTAAAACTTTTAATATAGACCGGGTCAAACCAGGTTAATTACTGACCCACCGGTTGGACCACTGACCCATTGATCCACTATCTCGACCGGGTCAATGACCGAACCGGTTTTCACAACTTTGATTTTAGTTAAATATATAATTTTTATTTTGTTATTTAACTAGTATTATAATTACAATATCATTTATTTAACTATTAAAATAATTATACTATATTTTAAATATTTATAAAATAAAATATGAAAATAGTTACATAATTAATAATTACATCTATTATATATAATAATAGAATTGTATATAAATATAATTATATTATGCATTTTCAACCCTTTTTTAAGTATAGGGCGGGTCAACTCGGCCTATTTTTAGAGGGTTGGTGAGAGGGAGGGGCGACTCAACCCATTTTGTCACCCCTAATCCTAAGGATGCAATTACGTTAGATACTTATAGAGAAAACTTTGTCGCTCATAATGATCCTACTGGCTCAAACATGAATCAAATGGATATCAGTTGTGGTCTACACAAATAAAATTATTTCTCTTTATCTGACCCTTATCCAATGATCTGTTGTATTAATTTCTCTCTCTAAAATAATCTTAATTAGTTAACAAATATTTTAGTAAAAAATAATAAATGCTGGACATTACTGAAATAAACCATTTCTCTGTTATTAGGATTGAAAAAGATGAGTAAGAATTAGGTGAAAAACAACTAAGTGAAAAGTGAAAAATGATTTATTTCAACAAAATTAAAAGGTAATTTTGAAACTACATTATAAATTATTGACAAATTACTTGAAAAGATTCTATAAAAAGGGACGGAATGAGTAATTGAGAATATTAAAAGAACTTGATTACAAAAATTGAACTAAAAATACTACATTCAAAAGAATCAAAATTTTTAAACTTGCTGGATAATTCTATATTAAGAAAATTCTTATTTTAATAAACAACTTCAATCTAAATTGTTTTTGAGTTTTCTGTACGTTTATGTGGAAAAAGTTTTCTTATAATTTGTATGTTATTTATATCCTTATGTAAAGTACTCCTCAGCTTAATAAAATTTGGGGTAAAATTCCATAGATTAATTAATTATTGGTCAACTACTATTTCAGATATTGATTACTCTACAGAGTGTCCTGATAATTTCAAGATCTTGGTCGCGGTTCCATCACTCGTTACCGAGTGTAGTTAACGTACTTTTTTTGTGTGATTAAGGCCCAAATTAAATAAGATTTAAATAAAAATTAATTTATAAAATACTATAGTTTATCTAGAAATAAAAAATATATTTACATCAGCATAAAATTTCATGAGTTTAAATTGTATTTTAATTGCTAAAACTATATTTTTAGTTGATGTCCTATTTTTTTTAAATGATTTATTTTTTCTTAATTTTTTTTATATAATTTAAATGTTAGTTTCTTTATTAATTTTTCTCATCAATATTATTATTTTTTTGATCTGTTTAAATATTATATTTTTATTTAATATTTTTAAATATTTCTGAGATTTATTTGTTATTTCTAATTTAAAGATTAATATGGCAATGCCCCATAATTTTGGAGACCAAATAATAATTTACTCAAATTAATACATTTAAACTTCAAACTCAAAATATTTCTTTTCCTTTCCTCATAGTCATATGACATGATCATATGAACAAGTAGGGTTAAATAAGTTAGTTAAATTTACTTCAATTAAATAAGTAGCATATGTATATATATATATATATATATATATATATATATATATTTTGTTGAAGAAAAAGCATACAAGATAAAAAGAGAGGATATAGGTACTAGTGGTACCGCACATGGATACAAAGCTAGTTAAAAATCCAGCAAGTCCCACGATCAATTCTGAATATGTTCTCTCCCACTCCATGGTATAACCATCAAAACCCCCTAAAATCTTAAACTTAGTCACAGCGTCTATTTCCAGAACCAAGGGAAGCTACAAAAAATAAACCTCCAAAGAATTACTTAATCACCATGAAATCCTTATTGAACTTGAGGCTTCCAGCGCATGAAATCACCAAGATCCATTCAGTGCTGCACGACCACCATTAAATACACAAACCATCGTTCCAAAAAATGCTCCTTACATGGTGCCTAGACATGCATTTGGATTGGACACCCATTGCACAAAGGATAGCGGGAACCCAGGAGAGCAATTCTTCATCCATGACCAACTCCAGAACATGATATCATCCAAAATCTTCTGTGGTGCAAATGGCTCCTCCTTGAAATACTTTTGTTCCTACAGGACCAAATATTCCATACAACATAACACCATATGATTTTCCACAACATTAATATTGATGGAGCCCCTGTGAACTGGAATGTTGTAGGAAGTGAGCTTGTGGATCTGACTGATGAGACAAAGATATACCCAACCAAGAGTAGCCTATATCCCATATACTCCTAATGTATGGACATGACAAAAACATGTGCTTCATGGACTCCTCCTCCACATGGCAAAATTGGCATGGTCCAATCTCCTCTGCAATAAAAATGTTCCTCTTTCGCAAAAATCCAAATGTTATCAAAAAAATGGAATACAATAAAAAAACAATAGAAGGAAGGGGGGTTTGAATAGTGTGATAGATAAATTTTTCAAATCTTTTCATAATGGAAGTGATTTATGAACAAAATAGTTTGATAGGAACAGAGAAGATGGAATAGAATATAAAAGATGAAATAAAAATTTTATATAAGTAATATTGAGATATTTTCAAATAACACAGGTTTTCGAGAGCTTGCTTCTCCACAATTCAGACTTTTCCCTCTTTGTTTTTCCCTCCCCTTCCTAATCTGGTTTACTTCTATTTATAGTGCATCTAACATCTATTCCTAATAGACACAATTGTTCATAATGGTTGTGACTTTTCACCAAATGTCATGTCCCCTTAATTCTTCAGAATGATTGTGACTTTTCACCAAGGGTCATGTCTCTTTGATTCACATCTCTTGACCTTGCACCCTTTGGGTTGATCGTGTCTGTTGGGTGATCAACACTCCTTGGGTAGTCCAGAACTGTTGCTTCTCTTACTCGCTGCTTGCGGGTGTACACCCTAGTGATGGGTGGCTTATGCTTATCAATACCCCCGCCTAAAAGACTCACCTTGTCCTCAAGGTGAAAAGTTGGAAAAACCTCTTGTAATTTAGCCACAGATTCCCAACTATTTTCACTTGTACGGAGATTCTGCCATTGTATTAAGACTTCCACGTTGCTAGGTTGTAATTCACATATATCTAAAATAGAGTCACTACCAGAAAAATGCAAATTTTGGACGGAGTCTTTCCCACATAGGCATGGTAGCGGAATCTGACCCCGTAGGGACCGAACCAAACCCGCCCTGATTTTGACGGAGAAAAACCGCGTTGACCGGGTTCGGGTTCGGGTTCGGGTTTTCTCCATTAAGAAAAGGCGGGGGCGGGGGCAGGTATGGGATCACTGGTATCCGCCCCGCACCCGAACCCGAACCTGCCCCGCCATACTTAAATTTACAAAAATGCCCTTATATATATAAGGAGAAAAAAGAACCCTAAGTTAACCCTCTCCCTCACTCATTTCTCAGTTCTCATGCGACGGCTGGGACGCTCACACGGAAGCTTCTCTCACACTCACGGCATCGGCACTGGACAACATTCACGGTTGTGGTGCATTCACAGCAGGTAACCATTGTTATTTACCTTCCTGCATTTTTTTGGGTCCTATTTCTTCCCGAATCTTTCACTCCTTTTTCCTTTTACGTTCGTAATCAATACCATTTGCCTTTGGTTTAATCATTACAGTATAACACATGAGACTCTTTAGTGCTTTGATCCGATTGAGTTAACATTTGGAGGGTTTCATTTTCATATTTAGTTTTTTCAAGACTGAGAGTACAATGTTCACTTTTACATGCTTTTTAGGATTGGGGGTTTTATAGAATTTTATTAGTACACACTGAAACTATCATCCATTTATAATTAGATTGATTATTTTTGTGATAATTACTTTGAAATTCATGTCTAGGTTGAAAAAACATGAGAAATGAACTCAGATTTTATATTTCTTTAGAAGTTAAATTGGATTGAGAAGGGTTTTTTGGGGACTGGATTGGGTGTTTTACTATAAATTTGAATTTGGTTCAGAAAATTCCGTGACTTTTTAACTGATTTTCAGTTGGTCAATGGTCACTTTATTTAAAAAACCTTTTGTCAAATTTGACTTTTTGATAACTCCAGGAGGAGTTTTCTTTTATTTTTTAAGAGAAAGGACTGATATGATAATATTCAGTGCTTTTGAGGGAGGGAAGTAAAAATTTTGCATTTTGTTTTTCATTAGAGGAACTTGAGAATTTAGTCTTCTTGTTTTTTCTTTTGGGCAATTGTGTGATTGGTTAATGGTTCCAGTGAGGAGGCTGCAAAGGAAGCGTTGTTGTATAGTTACAAGTCTGCAACAAGTGGGTTCTCTGCTAAGCTTACTCCAGAGCAGGTTGAATAGATTTCAAGTAAGTTTGGTTGGTTTTCAATCTAATTTTTATTGATCATTTTCCTCCATTTAAACTCCCTGATTTAATATGGTTCATTACATCATCTATGTTATTTTATCCTTTTGGAATTCCCTGATGTATTGTGGCTCTTTTATCATGTTGATTGTTTATGTTGCATCTAAGCAAGATTTGTGTATTGGATGATTCTCTCGTATCTTCTGTGTTCTTGGGTTTTGATTTACAGTGGTTTATACTATGATTATTGTTATAAGATTTTATTCAACGTTTAAAGATAGCTTTAAAAAATAAAAAATAAAAAAATTAACTCTGTTGGTTTAGGTTGGGTAGTTGGATCTTTGACTGGTTAGAATCTTGTGATTTTGACTTAATGACTTATTTGTGAATTGTGATGTTGCTTGGTGAGGTGAAGATAAAAGAGCAAGTGACATGCACCTATAGTTTTGCTTAATTTTATGCAGAATCAGTGTTTTAACTGAATGTTCTCAATGCACCATTTATATTATAAATTTTTAGAACACAAAATTAGCTGAATCAAACTAGTGCAGTAGTGTACGATAATAAAAATTGAATTAATGCAAAAACATTAGTTTGAAGTTTCCGTGGAGTTGGTTCCTACAAATTTACAGTTTCTATTTTTTAGGCCATTTCTTGCCCACGGGTTGCTTATGATTTTGTCTGTTAGTGAAGCATTTTAATGTTTGTAGTAATTGTTGGGAGGGGCCGAAATATATATATATATATATATATATATATATATATATATATATATATATATATGCAATCTCACGTGAACATTAACACCACTCTGAGAGGAAGTTTAAATTTGGAGAGAAATGATGGTGGATAAAAAAGGCATCTAGATTAATTTTTATAAACCCGATTGCTATAAATTAACTTCAATATATCTAAAAACTGCAAGGCCATATATCATATATGTTTCTATATATACATATATGAT
>PYAF01002135.1:533471-558551 GCA_007407185.1 Glycine tomentella
AGAGTTGGGTACAGGAACTTATGATGCGGATAATGCAAGGATAGAGCTTGCAAATGCAATTATTATGCATGAGTATCCACTATCCATTGTGGACCATGTTGGTTTTAGGAGATACTCAGCAGCTTTACAACCTATCTTTCAAGTTCCTTGTAGAAACACAATTAAAAAAGAAATTTTCAGAATTTATCAAGAACAAAGACAATAACTTTGAAGTTATTAGATAGTCTTCAAGGAAGAGTTGCCATCACATCAGACATGTGGACTGCAAGCAATCAAAAGAAGGGTTATATGGTTGTGACTGCTCATTATATAGATGCCTCTTGGAACTTAAAGAGTCATATTTTGAGGTATGTTAAAAAATTTAATTTTTTTATATTATTATTGAATTGTTGCATGATAAAATTGTTGAACTATTTATATTTTATTTTAGGTTCATTTATGTTCCCGCTCCTCACTCAAGTGAAAAGCTTTGTAATGTGTTAGTTGAGTGTTTGATGAATTGGAACATTGATACAAAGTTGTCCACAATCACTCTAGATAATTGTAGCACAAATGACAAAATAATTGACAAAATTAAAGATAAGTTGCACTTAGGAAATTTATTAAGGGATGAGACTTTGCTTCATATGCGTTGTTGTGCACATATATTGAACTTGATTGTGAAATATGGGTTAGAAATTGTGAAAGATGGGATAGAGAAAATTAGGGATAGTGTAGCATTTTGGACAGCCACACCAAAGAGGAAAGAAAGATTTGAGGAGATCGCGAAACAATTAAGAATCCCGTGCACTAACAGTTTGGTTTTAGATTGTCCAACTAGGTGGAACTCAACTTATAAAATGCTTCAAATTGCTATATCATATGAAGTTATGTTTACTCGGTTGAAACAACGGGAGTCCTAATAAACTTGTTTGCCAAGTTCTTCACAATGACAATTTGCTAAGGATGTGTGTGGGAAGTTGAAAGTGTTTAATGCTGTAACAGAAATATTTTCTGCTTCTAAACAACCAACAACTAACATGTATTTTTCAAAGATTTGTGAGATCAACTTGACAATTAAGCAGTGGGTTACTTCTCCTAATGAAATCATTCAAAAAATGGCAGAAAAGATGATGATCAAATTTGATAAATATTGGGCTATGATTCATGATATCATGGGAGTTGCTACTGTTTTGGATCCAAGATACAAAATGGAGTTGTTGCAATATTATTATGAAAAATTGTATGAACATGATTGTTTTGTTCAAGTTAGTAAAATTAGACAGTTGTGTTATGACTTGGTTTCTGATTATCAGTCCAACATGAACGATGGCTCCTTCCATACCTCTCCAATACCTGAAGGCGATAATGAAGAATGTGATGAATTATGTGAATTTGATAAGTATATTTCAAGGAAAAAAAGGCCAAAAGTTCTCATGCTAAACAGAGTTGGATCATTATTTAGAAGAGGATGTTTTACCAAGATCCACTGATTTTAATATTTTGTTGTGGTGGAAGTTGAATGGTCTCAAGTATCCAACACTTCAAGCTATTGCAAAGGATATCTTAGCTATTCCTGTCTCAATAGTAGCTTCTGAATCTGCTTTTAGTACCGGTGGCCAGATTTTAGATCCTCATCGTAGTCGACTTCATTTGACCACTTTAGAGGCATTGATGTGCACTAGAAGTTGGTTATTGAGTGTTGAAGCTGATGGTATTGTCTTGAATACTTGAGTTAGTTATCCTATTAAATGATTATTTATTTCTAATTTCAACTAATTACTTACATTATGTTATACTTGATACAGGTATTTTGAAATCTAAAATTCTTGCACAAAGTAATTCTTTGATTGATGAGATAGCTTCAGATGATGAAGGTATATACCATATAAGAATGTTAATTTTTTAATGATGAGTTTCTTTATATTATAATTTTGGTTTATGTTTTAATGGTTAATCCAAGTGATAATGCAAGTGATATGATAAGAAGTGGCATTGGTAACCACTTGGAGGAATGAATACTACATCCAATTTGAAATGGTCAATGAAGTTTGATTATGTAGAATATTGAAACTGTGTGACCAGATTTTGTGTACTAGTCATGGTGGATTAATTTTGTCTTGTTTCTGTGAGTATAAACTTCTTATATTGGTGAAGGAAGGAGTCTATGTATTGTTCTATGATGTTCTTTTTCATTGACTATCTAGTCTTTTTCTTTAAATGAATTAGATGAGATTCTATAATGATGGCTACTAGAAGAAATGTTGTTGCTGTTATTATTTTACGGCTATGTTATTTTACAGTTATGTTATTTTATTTTGTTGCTAAAGAAATTTTATCTTGTTGCTAAAGATTAGGCTATTAGTTGTTAGGAGCCTATCTTTAAGTTATTGTTCCTCTTCTTTTGCCAAAACGTGAATTTGATCATCCAAAAGTCTACATTTATGAATCTGATCATCACAAGCATTATTATTTCGGCTTTACCAAGGTGAAATTGCAGAAAACACAACACACCATATGGTTGAAAGTATTGCTGAGATGATTGTGGATATGTGTATATACTTGTGTTCTGCTTGTTATACAGAGGTGACAGGTGAAGATTTGCTTGGTGCACTATGAGACGAACCTGAATACTAATTGAGTCCATGTGCTAGTGTTTTAGACTTAGTGTGGAAGCCTCTTGCTTCCTGTAATATTAGTTTTTCATTGTAAGTTGCATTCATAGCGATTTAGTTTCTTTCTCCCTGTAAGAAACTTCTAAAGATGATAAGATCAGGCATATTAAATTCTGTAGTCGGGTGCGAGGCGGGGGCGGGGGCGGGGGCAATTTTTTAGCCCCGTCGGTTTTCGGGGGCGGGGGCGGGGGTGGATTTCAGGGGCGGAGGCGGGGGTGGGATAGGCAAAAACCGTCCCCGACCGCCCCCGTTGCCATGCCTATTCCCACAACAGCTATGTCGTCGAAAATGGCTGGCTTACCCACAGATGTTACCCATTGCAGTAATGCTGTTGAAAATTCTTGTGTTTCTGCGGATGTTTCTGGCAAATTATGTTTCAATGGGAAATTATTATTATACGGAAAATGAAAAGCCCCAACCCCAACCACGGACTATAAATCCCTTTTTCGTAAACCCACCGCCGCACCCTTCAGCCTTCGCACCCTAATCCCACCGTCGTACAACCTCAACCGCCATCACCATACCTCGCACGACATTCAAAGACCTTCATTCCTGATGTTGGTAGGCCGCAAAGCTCCCTAGCTCCCCAATCTCTTTCTGTGATGAAAGAAAAAGTTCAAGGGATTGAGTCCGCGTCTTGTCCACTTTCAGGCTTTCAATTGTGAAGCACAAGGTTATCGAAATTAGCGGTTAGTTAGCTATACACCTTCTGTGACAACCTTTTTTTTTGGTTAAATTTGTTATATTTTTTTAATTTTTCTATATTTATTCTATTTTTTTTTTGCTTCACTGAGATTAGGGTGTGGGAAACTTTGAGACCCATATGTTTTGAATTCTTATATTTGTATAGTTTTGACTCGTTTTTCTTTTGGGTTAACTTTTTTGGTTTTCTTATAAGGAAATAACTTTAATTTGGTTCCTCTTTTAAGGGGGATTATTGGTGAGCTTTGGGTGTGGCCTTCTTTAAATAATTTTGAGTGTCTACCATAACAATTGATAAAAATTGGGAGGCTACAAGGGTGCACAAAGTGATGCAGTTGCTGCTATTCGACACTTGTTGCACCAGAGAGGTGGGTATGAACAAGGGTGAATGGTTTAGAAAGTTATATTTATATGTATCAGCTTATAATCTTGTTTTCTCCATATACATAGAACTCCCCCTCCACCATTAATATTGAAGGCCATAACCCAATCAATGTTATAATGTCCCCACAGTGCATAACATTGTTCCCTAGATATACTTTTCTTTTAGGTTTCTTGTAAGCGTAACAGTTGTATACTCTGTTTGGCAATCAGATCTCTAATTGTTCTACACTTTACCTGATTGCCCAGACCCCTATCGTTCATAGAAAGGATCCTTATAATTCAATGTGTTCTTTCCCTACCCTCCTAACCTTTTTCTCCTTACCAAGACAATTTTGGTCCCTGTCCTCCAACCCTACAAAATTCTGAACCATGTTTCCATCATTGCCCTTGTAAGAAACCCCAAGACGTTGTTGTCTACCCCAAATTCCTCTAGCTTCATCTTCTTTGTCATGAACCCATAATTTATCCTGCACATGCTTCTCGGACTCGTGAGAAACCAAGGATATAGAGTGACATTTTCCCCTTGTAGATGTTCTTCCTCCTTGTCCAGAGTTACATGAACGTAGTTTGGAATGAACCACCTTAGCACTAGACCCATGAGAAATTGATTTCGAACCCATCCTCGAGGTTGAAGGAATAAGAAAGCAAATATATTCTCTATTGCAATATGGGGATATTGCAATATTTTACCTGACCACCATTCAACTCTTTCCTAGCATCGCTTCTCGACTCAATGTTGGCCTCCTATCCCCCTTCACTTATCACGAGAACTAGCCAAGCACAATATCCTCCACTTTGCCACACGAGCCCATTTTATACCTATCAGTTTTCCCTTTTGACTTCACAACAGTTGGGATAACAAAAGTGGCCCCCACCTTCTTATGGCCTACCCTAGAGTACAATCTCCTTTATTCTTGTCCTCATCATTTATAGGGTTAGAATCCCCTGATCTCACTTTGTTTTTATCTCCAATCCGGTCACTCCCTTCTTCAGACAACTCTTTGCCTCCTAGATTAGAGATTTTGCATCCTTTTAGATCCTCACCCTCCTTTTCATAATGCTAATCCTTGTCCTCCATACCTTTTCCATCCTGGTGTGTACCTTCAACCCCTTCCCTTTGTTGTAATTTATGCATACGCCTATCAACTTCATCTGACAGCCTATCTTGACAAATTTTTGCATGGTTATCAGAACATCCACTTGAGACTAGGGTGTCACCACCCTCTCGGACCTCCCATATATGCGCCATCCACCTCTCCTTTGCTATCCCAACAACCTCCAGTTACTCATAACATTCTAAGCAAGATGACTTTACTTCATATCCCATATCACTTGCCATAGATGATCCTCCTTCCCCATCCTTATGTTCTTTCCATTTATCACATATGCAGTTTTTTTTTATTATATAAAAGTATTTTCTTCTTTAGTGCATCTCACCTTTCAAACGATTCTATTGATCCTTACGTAATATGTGTTTGAGGTCGAGTGTGGTGATGTTAGCTTAACTAGGGCCCTTCCATACTCCAGACACTCCATGTTTTTTGTCTCTTCATCCAGATTCACAAAAGAATCGAAAAGACACACAAGTTGAAAGAACCAAAGCTCCCCCTAAACTAGTTTCCATAAGTCTATAGCCTTGATATCTTCCGAGAAATGAGTGAAGAAGAAAGATGTTAGTATGTTGTTAACTTCGTTCCAACCCCTCTCATCCCTCCGCTCATCTATTCTCTCATCCTTTACTCTCTTTGATTTTCTCTCTCTACTTTCTCTCTCCATTTTTTTTGACAATACTAGTATTTTTTATACTAATTAAATTAAAACAATCATGACCAAGTCGATATACACATTTGGTGGTTAAGTAAAATTTACTTGCATACCCTGACACAAGTTAATTTGAATTTAGTAGGAATAATTTGATGTAAGTTAAATATTTCTGTTTGAAAAAAAAACTTGAACTACTCCACGGAATGCGTTTAATTATATTGGACTGTATTCTTTCGATAATCAAATGTGTGGACCCCGAAAAAGTTTTTCGGTTAACCTAATTATTAAAAGGAGATTGATGTCTGAAACAAACCACCTGATGGAGGAGAATAGGTGCACATGCACTACCAATTTTGGCAAGTAATAGTAAAAGAATGTCTAGGTCCTTTTTAATCAAATAAATTGGCCGGATCTGGATCCTAACCACTGCACCTTAATTCAATTTATGGACTTTCTATTGTATTAATGGCCAAGACTATGGTGTATTTTAAACTGTCAAATTAATCTGATAATGATAGAGCTTCCCATACTCCAAAAACTCCTCCTCTGACCAATTCCTTCAGTCATTGTTCGTTGCCACCAGAGACAATTTCCGGCGGTTTGTATTTGGGTCTTTTTACCTTTCTTTTCCTTCGACTATCTTCTCATCCACGAAATCATCCTTGATGTGTTGCGTTGTACCCTCCCATCACCAAGAACTCACTTTCCTCCTACCGACACACCCAACCCACCTATCTTCCCACTGCGACGAAGTTGCAGAGATTGTACACATGGAGGGAGAGGGTACCATGCAAGCGTTGGGGTCGAAGAGGGATGGTAAAGCCATAGAAGGGTCTAGTGGGAAGATGCAGAGTTTTGATTTGCTGGTTGTGTCGAAAGACAAAAACACCTCCAGCGACATCGAACGTTCGCTGCAAGATTCATATGAGGGGTTTGCCAGGTCTAGTGTTAACAAACCTATATTAACAATCCAATCTAATGGTTCTGAATTATTGTTCATAGTGGATCATTCTGGACCTTTTGAATTATTGGTCCACCAAAGCAATGACCTACATTAGTTTCGAAAAAGACGGAGTCTACCGTGCGAAATGAAAACGTTTTTCGCACGGTACAAAAGTTATTTAGACCGATGGATGAGATTATTTTGAAAATCAAGGGTTCTTGTTTTTCTTTATATTTTTTTTCTTCTTTTATCTGATTTCTTCTCTTTATCGACTTTGCCCCTCTTTCCTCTCTTCTCTTTCATATACCTCAAACTCCTTACCTCCTCCGCTATCCCGCTATTCTTTCACTCTCACAGATGAAATAAAGAGTAAACAATAGACATGTGACCTTCTGAATGGCTGGTTTCTAGTCTCTTTTGGTGACACTGGAGTCATTGAATTTAGATTGCACCAATTCCTCATGAAGATAGTGCTCGATAGCTTCAGGTTGGGGTGTTTCTGGAGAATGATGGTCGTGCCTAAAGCACATAATACTTAATCTCTGCAAGGAAAACAAAAAAAAAGGAAAACATCAATGCAAAAAAAGGTGCCACCAATTACTCCAGGTATACATAAAGCAATTAAGAACTTAATATGAAATTTCCCACTTGAGCATTTAAACCCTCCACAAAACAATGAATTAAAACGTCTCAGATTCTGAGGTTCATTTGGGGATAAAGGCAAGAACTTCTCCAAACCTTCTTGAAAAATAAATACAATAAATGAAAATCCGTCACAGAGATTCCTAGACTAATTTCACAAAATCACCCCATCAAAGCATGTAAAAGACCAAGATTTGAATTGAAATAATCATAACTATTAAATTTATGAATTGTTCATATTCTGCATGAAATAAGCTAAGGTTAAAATCACAACTGGAGTTGTTCATATTCCGTCGCGAACCACCGTGTACCGTCGCCGGAGGGGATTTTCGGCAGCAGAGTTTCATTTTTTTTTCCTTCCTTCCTCCTTTCCTCTTTTGTTCTCCTTTCTCTCTAATCACCACCCGCCGCCGCTAAAAGCATTTTTCGATGGCTTTTCCTTCTTTTCTCTTTCACCCTTTTGCTATTCTTATTCATCCTTTTACCGTATCCCACAACCACTGATGGCACCACGGCGGCGGTGACTAGCGCAAAGTTGAACCCGCTACTGGGTTTAGCATGTTGCGGTTGTAGGTAAAGCAAAGAGAAAAAGAGAAGAGAAAAAGGGAGAAGGGTATGATGAGAAAGAAATGAAGAAAAAGTAAAAAGAATGAAACAATGGCACACCAAGAGTGTGCTCAGAAGGCGTGGTTCTTGTGGTCGTCGACGTCGCTGCAGCGGCGGTGATGGATCACCGATGATAGTGAGATAGGCTCGGAGAAGAAGAGAGAAAGGGGAGCAAAATTCGAAAATTGAGTAAACAATAAAAAAAGGAAAAAGAAGAAAGAAGAAAATTCTGATCATAGATTTGACATTAATAAAATCTAATGGGGTAAAATAACTTACGTAGCCTACGAAAAATGTTTGGCTTTCGTATGCTAGACTCCTTCTTCGAAAAAAGCAATGACCTACATTAGTTTCAAAATCACCAATTTTATACACTTTTTTAAAAAAAGAGAAAAAGGTGATGTACATTGTAAAAAGTTTTATTCAGTCATCCAATCACAACCTACCATGCATGATAAATTTGTGCACATTTAAAATAATTATCTTAAAGTAATTCAAAAAATAATTTGTGATTGAATAACACTGAAAACTGTTTTACAATGTCAATACATAATTATTAAACTCTATAAAAATTTATAATCAATATAAATTTTTTAAAAAATTATTCCAAAAAGAAATATATTTTGATGGTCTTTAATAATACATATATTCATACCACTGAGAGCGTAGATCAATTGGCACGAGGTTATTCTAGCTTAACTAAAGATCTTGAGTTCGAGTCTTGAACATACAGCTATGTTAAATTTTTGGAGGAAGACTTTATTGTCCATAATAATCCCACAAGCCTCAAACAAGATTATCTCTTGTTGAGGATAACTATGATTTGTACCAAAAAGAATATATATATTCATGCAAGCTTAAAAAAGGAAGAATATATTCAAATTGTTTTGGACAGTAAAAAAGAAACGAATAAAACAAATTCATGATTTTCATGGACTACTTACCTCCCTAAATTTTATTATAATATATACTTTTGTTGTCTCATTATAATTGTCGTGTAAAAGAGAAATATTTTTATAATAATATCGTTTATTGTTTTTAAAAAAATTGAAAGTTGATAGTGTCATTTTTTAGAAATTGGGATTTTTTATTTTTTTATTTATTTTGAAAAGCAAAGTGAATATTATTATGGGCATGAAATGTGACCCATAATCAAAACAAAAATTACACCATGACTAGCCCTTAGATATAAGAGGATTTTTTTTAATTAATTAATAGCATGTAGAAGCATCAAAATGAGAAATTTGACCCCAACTATATTTTCAGTTAGCACCACAAGCCCGATGCACTAATCTTATTAGCAATATACTACTAATATACTATTAAAAGATCAAAAGGAATAAAAAACCAAACCAGAGACATAAATCAAAGCCCATGAAAAACAAGGATAAAGAATCATCTGAACCTGCAACGTAAACTTATTGGGGTCAATTACCACAAATGCATATGAAATCCCCTATACATATCTCCACTATTAATAAATATTTATAAATTTATAAATATATAATTAATTTCTTAAATAATGATTTTTACACATTTTATTTTTTAAAAAACTCCATCATCATATTTTTTTATCTCTCTTATCATATCATATAATTATCATTTTTTGTACTATTTTCTTTACTTATTATGTGTCAAATAACACTCACAATGCATAAAAGTCATTTTTCCATATTTATCTTGCTTTCTCGTCATACTAAATCACTTTGTGAGTGATAATTTGTGTGAATTTGTGTCATTTTGCATGCATTTTCTTGGCAGAACTCACGTTTGGACATTAGTTTTGTATTACAGAAGTACAACTGCTCAATTGAGTGAAATAGTTGAAAATTGCACAAATTTATGAAGATTTGAAGAATCTGCACTTGATAACGGCCATGGTCCATTCACCATGGTCATGGTAATCAACACGACTATGATAAGAAGATAACAACCTTCCCAGAACAACGTCAAGGATCCGATAACGGTCATAGTCATATCACCATGGCTGTAGTCAGCCCAAGAGGGTCGTGATCAATCCACGATGGGCCAAGGCTTCAGCATAAGTTTTGATCATGGATGTGGTGGATTTACCATGATCGTAATGTGCCTTTTCATGAAATATCTTTAGAAAACTATATATAGAGGTCTCTGTCTTTGTAAAAAAGAATGACTATTCAATTTTATTTTTATCTTTTACGAATTTGAGAGAATCTTGAGGGCTTTTGAGAGATCAAGAGCAAGGACAACATTGTTAGGATGGATCGTGATCATCATTCTTGACTATTGGTATGCCTATGTTTACTCTTTATAGGATTGCTAGATTTTCTTTGATCATGAGTGGCTAGTCTCCCTAGTTTGGGGGTTATGATGTAACTATCCAAATTTACTCCTCTTCTTATTCTTAATTAAATTCCTCATTGTTTTTATGTTAATTAATTCTCTTCTTTATTTTAATGTTTATTTGAAATCAACCATTCTAATACTCAATCGATTGGATAGTAGTGATCATCTGCATGTAATTGGAAGGTTTAGGTAGAAAATGTGTAATATTTAATTAATCATCCCTAGAATAGATTTTATCTTTTGACTTAAATTGATAGATCCATGATAACTGGGGTATTGATTTAAGACAAAGAGCATCTTTGGACCTTGATCGTAAGCTTTAGTTGATTTTGGAAATCGGTAATTAACTTGGAAAGAAATTTCATTAGGACTAGAATTGAAGAAAATTGGTACTAGTGAGTCATAACTTCTGACCATTCTTATCATAACTCAAACTCATCTTTATATTTGTTTATTTGCTTTCTTATAGAAACCAAAACCACAAAATATTTAAACCCTATTTTTAATCAATTCTACTATTAGTTTAATAAGTTTAACTAACTAGGAATACAACTGTCCCTTTGGGTTTGATATCCGGACATTTAAGTCCACTGTTACTATTGTGCAGGGTTACTTCCCCTTGTGCAAGTCTAACATATATTACGCATCAAGTTTCTGCCGTTGTTGCTGGAGACTAGTTGCGGAATTCCCAACTAGTTTAATTTTGTTAAACCAAATAGTTTTGTTTATAGAAATTCTTTTATTATTTATTTAATTTTCTATTGTTTATGTTTGTTCTTATTTTTTATTTTCCGTTTCACTTGATCTTCTCCTATATTTTGTAGTGCATGCAAATCAGGTCCTAAAATCGACCATTGTCATACAAATCTGATATTGACAAGCTAATCCAAAAAGTTTGTGGAGACAACTATGAAGAGAGAGAAAGAGCATTGGTAGCTAATTAGGCTAAGACCTTTATAGATTACCTCACACTACTAGAAAATAGGCTTTTAACATCGGTTATTTTGGACTTTTAACATCGGTTTTGAACCGATGTTGAAACCACCGACGTTAAAAGTATCAATATTAACATCGGTTTTTAAAAACCGATGTTAACATACACTATACAACATCGGTTTTCTATTAAAAACCGATGTCGTATAATAAGAAATAAACAAAAAAAATATAAAACATTCAAAAATTAACATCGATTTTTAAGAAAAATCGATGTAGAAATGACACTTTCTACATCGGTTTTTGTAGAACCGATGTTGTTTTTCATCTTACAACATTGTTTTTAGGAAAACCGATGTTGTCTGGCGTATGACAACATCGGTTTTTAAACAAAAACTGATGTAAAATTATTTTTTCCACATCGGTTTTTCGTCTAACCGATGTATATTCACTTTCTATATCGTTTATTATGTAACCGATGTAGAATATCATTTTTTTTAAAAAATAATATGGCCATTTTTTATTTATTTTCCTTCTTGTAATTTTAAAAGATACATTAAAAGCTTAAACAAATTTTTTAATGTAAATTAAACATTTAACTAAGTAACTAAATTAAACAAAGTGAAATGATGGATATTGTTAATAACAAGAAAAGTTTTATAGATATTAATAATCACATGCTAACAAAGAACATGAAGGATTGAAAGGTTACTTCTTGGTGATCTGCTGGCAGCATTCTGTTTTGTGCTACCTCTGGTCCAACAAGATGAGAGGGAAGCTTCCAAAGAACTTGCCTGATATGAGGTATTTAAGAAAAGAAAAGATCACTCAAATCACATGAATAAAAATTTTATTGAATAAAAGAGTTCAATTACAGAGGGTTCCCATGAAATTCATCTACCCTTAACCTAAGGAAATATAACAAAACATGAAGTAAAATAGAGCAATAGAGAAAAAGATTATAATTGATGATAGTGGCTGTATTAAATCTTAAAGGATCCTCTCCTAAGGTTTGAATCTTCAATGGATGAGGTGGGAAGCTAGGTTTTCTAGAATGGATATGTTCAAATATGATGAATTGCATTTTAAGTATTGCCTAAGCATTTCAGAGACGCTCCTGAAAGAGGTGCATGCCTTTAGGGGTACTAGTGTTGACTATTGATTCTAGCATTTCTCTTCTTTAGGACATTTTAAGAGCTAATTCACATGGCTACAACATTGCAATGAGTGTCAATGATTTAAATGCAAAAACAAAATTTATACCAATTCTTATATATGTTCTCAATGTTTCAATGACTATTTTGCCTTTTCATTTTTCTCTTCTTCTTTTTTTCTTAATTAATCAAGTATTATCCTCAATCAAGGCACTCTGGTAAATGGTGATTGCTCAAAAATCAAAATATCTTGTAAGTTTAACTTCACTTTAAATGGTGATTCCTAAATTTCTCGTGCAGATTTAGTAGTATGTAGTTTTGAATGAACTAACCCCTAATGGCTCTACTGTTGAGTGTATAGATTCATTAGTAATAGATTATTTTAATTATCTTGAAATAGAGATTTTGACGCTGAATTATTCTTTCTATTGTTTTGGAAAATTGAATTATTTTAACATAATAAAGATTTCTATATACTACAAACCAATCACTAATTATTATTTTATTAAAAATTAGTATATTTTTAATTTTAATTTTTAAAATCACATTTAAAGTGTTATTAGATTGATTAATGATGTAAGTTTTCCTATAAAATCACATTCAAACTAAATAAAGAACTACTCCAAATTATCTAAGCAAACCTAACCCAAAATTCATTAAACACAACCAAAGGCCAACTCCATTTACAATTTATAGTTTATAAATATAAAAGTCTATCCAGTTGAAAATTATAAACTAACATAACAAACAATATAGTGGCTAAATCCTTAAAAGAAAAATCTAATTGTACAAAGACAAATTAATTTCACACTTATTAAGAAAGTTAGTTTATTTTATTAAATTGTGTTATTTTCAGTTAAAAAATAAATATTTTTCTAAATTATCCTTCATTAAAATTTGATATTAAGCATAAATTTCTATTAAATGAAGAATATTTTAAAAATAATATAATTAAATAAGACAAAAATAATAAAATTTTGCTTATAATTAAGATAAAAGAAATTGATTTTATTAATTAAATTGTTTTACATGCACATTGTATGCAATTGAGCGTATAGTTAAGACCACTATCGTTGGGGGCCCATATATGCCCCATAATAAGTTAAGCAATTTTACCCCACCAAAAGAATGACATACAATTAAATAATGTCATCACAGGAACATGCAGCATCTCCAAGAGCATAGTATTTTCTTTTTCAGGTCTTATAGGTGACCTTTGTTAATTTCTTTTATTAATTATTATGTATATATTTTTAAGAGTTCGTTTCATTCAACACTTTCAACTTAATTACCCTTTTTTGAGCCGTGACTATGGCATGGCTTTATCCTATGCTCTGTGAGTAAGTGTAGTTTTAAATGTACTCTTTAATTTCCTTCCTTTTTCATGGCTGTGTTAGACAGGACAGAATGTGACAATTTGGGAGAGGGAGCGTGTCAAGCCTAGTCGGTGTTGGCTTTTTTTCCCCCTCCCTTGGTTGTTACAGAAATTAAGAACTGTCTTTCCACCTAATAATGTTTTGTTTAATAGTTTGGTTTGAATATTAATACCACTATACCAGATTAACTTTTTTTCAAGATAAAGATGATGTTTGATTGTCTATGGCTTAATAGTATATATACCAGCTGATTAATTACCTGCATTTTATCTTTTTGGACATAATTATATCTGAGTTTAATTTTAATGAACACATAAAAAGTAACTTCAAATGTGATTTTTATAACAATTATACGTACGGTAAAAATAAACAATTTTAACATATCCAAGAATCCAAGATTGAATATATAATAGTATATATATATATATATATATATATATATATATATATATATATAACGTTCAAGTTTAGCAACTACCAACTTTCCTCATGTTCTAGTTTTTAATTTTGCCATTTCTAATATCATTTTCTCCCTGTGAACACTGTGAGATGCAAAAATGTAGTTCTAGGCATATCAAAGGACTAACTAAATCATGGTTATGATTCCACCGTATGTTCACCTTAACTATTTATTGTTCATAATGGCAGAAGCATAAGCAAATGTGCAATAACAAGCAATCAAATGCTTTCAACAAATCAATTCAGTTTAACATGTATGCATATTCAAGACAACAAAACTACCAAAAACAAAACCAATAAACACATACAGTGACAATTGGGATTTGCTGGCTTACATGTATCTGTTCTTTATTTCCAGCAACAATGTTTGATCAGCACCGAGGGAGATGGATGTCTGAAAAGCATACATACAAAGTTAAGACAATTAACAATTAAAATAACAAAATCTATTTCAATAGGTATAGCATAACTAATACTCACATGAGAAGCTGCACCAATCTGGCACACACACCTACCTCAATAACTTCTTGGATTTCATCATTTGTGCCATCAGAGAGATATGATAATGCCCAGCAAGCATAAGTCAAAACTTCTTCATCATTGGAAAAAACCAAACGGTTGAGTGCTGGAAGTGCTGGTCTCACCTGTCAATTAAAATATTGACAATAAGAATACGCCAAAAGACACTGTCTTGAAAGTTTAATGAACCAATTTAAGAGAAAAAATGATATTACCTGCTCAAACGGAGGCTGTGGCTTACCCCTGCAAAAGTTAGATAATGTCCATGTGGCATTGCTCAACATTGAAAGTTTTGCATGCTCATTCAGCTGGGCCCTTTTAATGAACCCCATTTCATCTATTAAAGATTAATGAACCTTGATCATCTATTAAAGATTAATGAACCCCATTTCATCATCAAACACATCCCAGATTAACTATCCATAGCCAATCCCACTCAAACACACTCGAATCCCCAGTTTCCTTAGGTCACGACCCACTCACACAATTTTCCTTTCAAAAAAGTTCATAAATAAAATAACAAACATAAAGGAGAATAAATTGAAATAATAATTACAACATAATTGGAAGAGGTGAAAGGAAAAATTTACCGAAGCGGGAGTGGAGGGGTTGACGCCGGGAGGGTGAAGCGGATGCAAAAAACAAATTAAATAAAATAAAAGTTCAATTCAAGAAATAATTAACCTTTTCATAATATACAGGAGCAACTTATGCAGAAAACAAATTAAATAGATAAAGCAATGTATTTTTGAAAATATAGACAATGCATTTCAACACCAAATGAGGATGGTACATAAATAGATAAAGCAAGACCTCAATGTTGAATCCCCTGTCTCAATTGAATTATGTATGCAGACACACAAAATATGCATATGTATATTTATATTTTATGTGTCTATCCACATGATACTTTACGAAGTGAATCAGAGCAAAAAGGAACTTCTCACGAAAGAGGGCTTCTGCCTTGTAGGGTTCCTTGAGGCAATTCCCGACCAGATTCGCACATATGTTTGGGGATATTGGATTGGGAACATGTAGAAAAAATAAAAATTAGAGAATGATGAGAAAAAAAATAAGGGTTTTTATACAAAGAAGTGAATTTATTTATAGAGATTGTAGGGTGAGATGCAAACCTTCCGCGAATTAATTTGGAGTGCAAGCCTTCCACGAAAACATTGGAGTGCAAGCCTTCCGCAAAAACTCAAATACCATATCAAATTGACACCACGAAGAGGCTGAGAAAGCGAGAGAGTGACTGAGAGAGTGACACCGCGAGAGATTGACACGTCGAGAGAGACAGAGAGAGAGAGAGAGAGAGAGAGAGAGAGAGAGAGAGTCGCTACTAGGAAAGCAAAAGGCCGAGAAAGCAAGAGGGTGGGAGAGCGAGAGATAGTGAGAGTTTCAGTAAAAAAGGGGGCCAATGAGAGTTTCAGCGAAAAAGGGGATTTTCGGGTTTATAAACAGAGCCATCTAAATTTCAAGTACCATGACATCGATTTTCTTTCAGAAACCGATGTTACCATAACAAATTCAACATCGGTTTTCCAAAAATCGATATTATTGATGTTGAATTTCTTTCAGCGACATCGTTTTTAAAAAAATCGATGTTGATAGTCTTCCAGTAACATCGATTTTCAAAAAACCGATGTTAAAAACATCCCTTTATTTACAAAAATGTCACCGCGTTTTTGTTAACATCGGTTTTGTGAAAAACCGATGTTAAATTGACGATGTTAAAAAGCTTTTTTCTAGTAGTGTCACCCCTACCTTGGGGGAAACCAATTCCATCTTACTAACTGAGCTGTCAGAGGGAGTCACTTTTGACTTCAAGCATGAGTTCCTACAAATACTGGAGAACAACTTATTTAGTTGTGCTACCCATGAAGCTCCTATGCAACACCTGAGGAAGTTCATCAAGTTGACCAACATGGTGAGATAGAACCATGTAGCAGTATAGTACATTAGACTCTATGTCTTTCCTTTTTCTCTTAATGGGAAGGCATGTGACTGGCTATGCTCACTACCTGAGAACAACATCACTACATGGAACCAGTGCACAAGTTCCTTCTTAAGGAGGTATTTCTCTCCCATGAAGACGGATCAGTATATTAGAGACATTGAAAACTTTGTGCAAAGAGAACAAGAGAGTTTGCCTGAAGCCTGGAAAATGTTGCAAGAGATGATTAGAAAATGTCCACATCATGGCTTATCCCTACATAGGGTAGTTCACATTTTCTATGATGAAGTGTCCTCACATAATAGGACAAGTATATATATTACTTATGGGGGGGTAACCTCATGTTAAAACCCCTTGCTGATGCCATGGATCATTGAAGATATGTGCTCTAACCCCTATATATATATATATATATATATATATATATATATATATGTCATAGGAGAAACATGATATGATAACTTGTGGGTTCTAAAGGCGATTCTTTGCTCCTTTGAATTGGTCTCTGGTTTAAAGATAAATTATAGTAAAAGCAACATAATTGGGATAAATGTGGAGGATCAATTCTTGGATGCAGCAGAACAATTCCTCAATTGCAAGAAATCATTTGTTCCATTCAAGTTCCTTGGAATTCCAGTTGGGGCAGATCCTCGTAGATGTTAAACATGGAAAGTGTTCGAGTCGAGATTAGCTTCCTGGAAAGGTAGAGACCTTTCAATGGGGGGTCGCATTACACTTATAAATTTTGATCTTGGCAACTGCCCTCTTCTTCTTCTTCAAAGCCTCAAAGAAGGTGTTGAATATACTGAAAGGAATTCAACGGAGATTTCTATGGAGTGGCCTTGGTGAGATAAAGAAGGTATGCTTGAGTAAATGGTACGTGGTTTGCAAATCCAAGAAGGATGGCGAATTGGGTGTTAAAGAACTGGAGATGTTCAATTATAGTCTTTTATCCAAGTGGAGGTGGAGATTGCTTTAAGATAAAGAGTCAATGTGGGGCAAATTTTTATTCTTCAAATATGGAAATGTTCACATGCATGCTTCCATTAAAGCTACAAAATAGATCTATCAGTTCAATTTGGTGGCATGATTTAGTTGGATTGGATGTAACCAAGATGCAACAATAGGGATGGTTAAAAGAAGTGATAGTGAAGTGAGTTGGAGAGGGAACTCAGACTCTTTTCTGGTCTGAAATCTGGAAGAGGAATAGTAGCATCAAGGATTCATATCCTATAGTACTATTTCAGGTAGTCACAAATAAAAATGTGACTGTCTCTTCTGAACCTGAAAACCACACATGGAGGTGGTTATGGCGCAGGAACCTTTTCCAGTGGGAACAACAACAGCTTGAGGAGCTGGAATTTTTCTTAACTGATTTTACCTAGCAAAAGGGGGGTGAGAGACTGTTGGAGATGGAGGACCGGGAGCGTCTATTTATTCATTAGCAGCGGCTTACAAGTACCTTTACAAAATAGCAACAACAACATCTAGCACCCACAGCGAGCTTACTAAAAGATTCTTTTTGGAAATGTCAAAGTAAATGAATGGGGAAATGAGGAGAAAAAGAGGATGAACCCTAACTCAAGTGGTAAAATTATATTTTGATTATGTTTTGATGACCTGTTAATTATTAATTTGAATTCAAAAATAATTTTTTTACATATGTACATGTAAGATTATGTATAATATCTCTTATTTATATAAAGCGTGAAACATCCGGACAATAAAATACATAATTTTTCAACTCTAATTTATTTGGATTAAAGATAATGTGGATATTAATGTTTGATGTTTATAACTTTTTGGATTATTAATGGTTGACATAGATGAGACCAACTTGTGTTTTTTTTTACAGAGATGACATCTTTTTTGGGGTTCCAACTACATTTACGGTGCAAATTGTATATCTTCCTTTACTACATAATACTATTTAACTTATAGAAAAAAAAAAAAAAAAACGCAAATGAGTAAACACTATATATGGACAATTTTATTTGTCTTTGGGACCTACCGCTTTGATCCTGACCACGTACTTCTTAAAGATCACACAGACAAATTAATATATAAAGCATAGGGCTTATAAGGTTTACATAGGTACAAATATTTATACTTATTACAGTATCAATGACCTACCACCTTCCATTCTATATATGCACGACCTACTTCAAAATTATGCAACTAATACATTGGAAAATATTTAGGTGAATAGCGTAAATGTGAAAGTACACAATTTAATTTTAACTTATAAGAAAAGTTGATTTTATCCTTAATTATTTCCTTATTGATTAATTTTTTTTAAAAAAAAATTAGATGAGTCCACAGCATTCATATTGAATTTTTCCTTTTTTTTTAAATATGAAAATTAACATTGTAAGGTGTGATTTCTCTTTTATTTAGAAAATGGATAATATAATTGTCTACTTCTTCATATATAAATTTGAAGTCGATAACGTTATTGTTAACTTAATTTAATGTTGATTTTTAAATTCTATTAAGCCGACAATAACCATTTTTTATTTTACTTCTCATCTTTTAGCCACACCTGACTTTTTATTTTAATCTACTTTTCTATTATAAATTAAAAGATAAGTGATAGCACAATACACCCTCAATTACACTTTTTATTATTGATTAAATGTTTTTAGAAATTACAAAATTATAAGCAAAATTCATTTCATAAGAAATCAGACATATTGAATTTTTTGTTTTTCAATAAACTTTTACCAATAATAAAGAGTGAGATCAAAACATTATGTTAGTAATTTTCTAGATTAAAATACACTAAGCCAGAGAGTCCTTCATCTCTAAGTTAAACATTTTTCGTATTCCTTTTTCCAACCACATGAAACTACCTTCTATTTATCTTTATTTGTATACTTGATAATTTTAACCGCTATCACTTTTAATTTACTATCTTTTATCTCTATCTCAATTTTTTTAATTATAGATAATTCATATATATGTAAATATTTATTTATTATAAATTTTAATCATAGAAATATAAATTTGTTTTGTGTAATGTGAAAGCTAAAATACTAATTAAATTTTAAATTATAAGAATTTAATTTTTTTATAAGAAAATTATAATTTAATTAATAAAATTTGTATCATAATTTTTATAATTTGAAATTAAACTAGTATTTATGTGTGTTAAATATGATAAATAATTATTTTTACATAACTATTGACAGAACATACATTTATCTAGTATAAAGTACAAGCTAAAATACTAGTTTAATTTTAAATTATAAGAATTTAAATTTTTTATTATAATTTTTCTAATTTATTAATAAAATTTGTATATTAATTTTTATAATTTCAAAATTAAACTAGAATTTATGTGTATTAAATAGGTTAAATATTTACTTTTACATAACCATCATATTAAACTAAATAACATGTTGTGATTCGAGTAGAACTGAGATATTGACCCAACTAAATAAAATTTGATAGTATTGAGAATAGACTCCATTAAAGATAATCAATCAGATTTTTTTTTTTTATAAAAATTAGTTATTAAGAAAGTTATTGGGACTCTAAAGTCTAAACAGATGTTTTAGTGACCCAAAGAACATAATCTGATGAAAAAATTAAGAGAAAAATAGAAGAAAAAATACGTTGAAAATAAGAATCGATCGAAAGAAAGTGAGTATACAAATATATATAATTACCCCATATAAAAGCTCGTATATATATCCAGGTTAAGTTTTGGACTGCTACTGCTAAACAACAAGCACAAGGTTTGTTTCGGGTTTCCTTATATCAGTTTGTCACTAAAAATGGGAAGGATGCCATGCTGTGAGAAGGTAGGGTTGAAGAAAGGACAATGGACACCCGAAGAAGATAAGAAGCTCGTTGCTTATGTTGAAAAGCATGGCCATGGAAACTGGCGTTCAGTGCCTGCCAAAACAGGTAATAATACAAACTTTTGTACCTGTTTTCTCAATTTGAGTATAAATGTTCTTGATCCATGGAGTAATCAAAATTTAATTCCTAATTATATATATTTGTGACACACATACATGTATATCTAGGTCTTGAAAGATGTGGAAAGAGTTGCAGATTGAGGTGGATTAACTACCTCAAGCCAGATATAAAACGAGGAAACTTCAGCCTGGAGGAAGACCACACCATTATTCAACTTCATGCTCTTCTCGGAAACAAGTGAGCTTTTATTTCTCTTGGTTTTGAGATTTTTAGTGTTAAATCGAATGATTAATCAATTATATGTTAATTTTCCCATTTTTCTATTGTTAATTAGGTGGTCAATCATAGCAGCTCACTTGCCCAAGAGAACAGATAATGAGATCAAGAACTACTGGAACACCAACGTCAAGAAAAGACTCATCAGAATGGGCTTAGATCCCGTTACTCACAAACCAATAAAACCCAATACAATTGAACCCTATGATGGTGGCCATGGCCAGTCCAAGAACACCATCAATACCAACCACGTGGCTCAATGGGAGAGTGCTCGAATTGAAGCCGAAGCAAGAGGATCCGTCTTGCAAGTTGGATCTCAATCCTCAAATCAACCTCAGCTAGTCTTAAGCAAAATCCCAACTCAACCTCGTACTTCATCATCAGATTCACTATCAACCAAACATAACACAGTGTATAACATGTATGCCCTCATGCTTGAAACAAATCATGACCCTTTATCGCCGGTATCCCCGTTGAGCATCCCAGGTTGGAAGGTTCCTTCAGTCTCTACCAATATTGGACAATTTACCGACACAGGAAGCTCACTCTCTTATGAGGGTGATGTTAATGTCACAGAAACTAGTAGTCAAACTCAAAAGATAATGGAAGATTACGAGTCAAACTTGCAAGATGACGATATTATGATGGCTGTGGAAGCTTTTAGAACAACAAGATGTGAGAGTATTCAAGAATTGTTTAGGGGGTCCAATGACATGGAAGGCCTCAATAAACAATCATTCTTCTGAAAGAGATTTGGAGAAGAGTATGAAAATGGACATTGCAATTTGCATAATTTGCTTGTTAGTTCTAATAATAGTGAGTGATTTTGTAACTTGTCCTTCTCGAGGTTTTCAATTTCATATTGGGTTGGGTGTTTCATTATGTGTGTCTCCTTATTCGTGTGTATTCATGGAAAGCCATTTGATGAAAGAGATGTGTCCATTGTTTTCAATCTATCAAATATGTAGTCCTATATCAATGTCCCAAGTATGCAGGGTGCAGATTTAGATCCAGTTTGAAAGGAAAAAAGTTACCTACCTGACAGATTCTGTTAACTTACCTGTTTTCTTCAGTTCGGATGAATTTTCCCGGAGCTTCAAAAGCATGCATATAAAAATTTATAGGTATATATTAAGCGTGTTTACATATTTTCAGGTAAATCATGATATTTAACATTATTAATGATTAATATTCAATATTTTTAATTCTTTTTAATTGATTTGGTTAAATTAATTTCCTATTTATTTGTGTATGTATTTTGAAAATTTATAATTATTTCATGCCTGTGTACATTCTTCGAAAAAAGATGTGTATTATGATTTTACCTAGCTTATGAATTTTTTTAAACAAATACATTGACCAGTCTGTTTTATGACTTTACCTAGCTTTTGGAATTTCTTTGAATAAATACATTGATCATAATTTGCTAGTTGTGAGAATTCGACAATCGACCATCTTGTCTCATGATCAGCGAGATAGATTGAAATCCATTTTTTTCCATTTTATGTTTTTTTTCTCTTTTCAATCAATATAAAATTTGACAGTTTTGCAATGTGTACGTTATCTTCTTTTTCAATTTTTATTCTCTTATATATATATATATATATATATATATATATATATGTATGTATGTATATATAACCAATCGAGGGTTTCTTTTTATAAAATACTATTAAATTAAAAGTCATAACTTAGATTTTTATGCATGCATAATCTAAATGTAACACTCTGTAACTGTCACACACTGGCATTAAATTAAAATGTTTTGAAGTTAAACCACTCTATTTGAGTTTTGATTTGAACAAGACTACTAAAGATAATAAAGTTTTCCTTACCAAATTTAATTCAATACAATTACATTTTTATGATTCAAATTCAAAATGACGGGTTAATATAAAATAACACACTACATTTGCATTGCCTTATTTTCTTTATTAATTTAACCTAATTTCAAATTTAATATATAAAATGATATATTTATACAATATTTTCTGTCTAATGACAATAAATAGATTTATAACAATATCTTTTTAAATAATTATAAATATTAAAAAAATTATGCATTTCTTATAAGAAAATAAATTTGTTAAGACTTAAATATATTTTTAATTTCTTAAATTTGAGGTAGTTTTGATTTCGGTTCCGCAATTAAAAGTTTGTTATTTTTAATCACTCAATTTAAAGAATGCTTTTCTTAAGTCACCTAAAGTAAATTTAAGGGACTAAAAAGTACATCTTTTTAGTCTCTTTTTAGTCCCCCAAAGTGAAGTTGATATATTAAAAATAACATTATGTAAATTTAAGAGACTAAGTAAGAGTAGATTTTTAATTAGGGTCCAAAATTTTAAAAATTAAAATCATATTTAAGTCACTTATTAAAAATAAGGATGGACAAAACGTAGATAAGTCATGGCCAAATGAAGTGTTCAATTTCATACCTCTGATTGCTTGCAGTACAACACGACTTATACATTAATCATTAAAAGTTTAACATTACTAATTATTTGAAGTTATATATATAGTATACTCATAAAATGTTATTTAATAATTTTTTTGTTATTATTTAATAATTACCTAAATGTAATTTACCTTCGAAATATTTCATTAATACATAATATGGGAAGCAATAAATTTGAATAAAAGTAAATTAATTTATTATTATTATTTTTATTATTTATTTTATTTGCTTACCTTGTTTTGTTTTATTGGCTTAACACAAGGAAAATCTTCATTTGATTATAGACATCAACATGGACGCCTTATCATCAATGGTATTCATAGATGCACTATTAATTTCTCATTTAAGAATGTATTTTTGTTCTTTTTTTATTTTTGTATGATCTAATAGAATAGAAATTCAATTGGTATTGAACTGTACCTAGTGGTGGTGATCGCTCGGAAAAATATGAATAAATATAATTCAAGTGGAAGGTTTATGATCACACAAATATAGAATAGAAGAGGAAATGAGAGGTACCTTGGAAGAGTCAATTGAATTTTCATTCTATTAGATCAAATGGGAGTATAGGATAGTTAGTTTAAGCCTCACCTTGGATATTTATTCTATTTTCAAATCTCATTTTTTAGAGCTATATATGTAAGCATATCAGTATGTTGGACTAGATTTCTTTAATCTTAAAATATAGGGATTTGATTTTAGCTATTGAAACCTAAAATTATTTGATAAACTATAAGAATAAAAGTACCAATTAATTAAGCCTATAATATAATGATTTGTAGTTTTTTATATTTATTAAGTGTGTGTTTGATACCGGTTTGACTCATTGAGTGAGGAAATTGTACTTTCCAATGCAAGAATATAAAAGTAATAAGACACTTATTTTGGATTCAACGGACGTTTGAAGCTGGTGAACATTAAAACAAATACACTCTAAGAAATTTGGTGTTGATTCTATATTTTTAATTTTCATATTGGGTTGTATACATCATGAAAGACTTCTAGTTGTGCTTTTTTTTTTTTTTAAAAAAAAAGGAATTTTTACAACAACCTATGACAACTAATCTAGAAACATTTCATATAGTTTTTGTCTAGAATCAATCTAGCTATAAAATGTCCACTTCGTAGATCAGTTACAGATACAATAGATTTTGAAACTGGAGTTTTTAAAAATATTTCAAATAGATCCAATTTTAAATGTAACTTTGTATTTCAATTTTGTAACCAAATTAAGGTTATTTTTTCTCCTTACAAATATCTTCTTTCGGAGACAATCTTTATTGAAGAATGATTAGACACTATATGCAAACATCTCTTTCGGCAAAAAATTTGAACATTAAATTATCATATTGTTTGAAATTAGTCCATTTCATTAACCTCATACTTTGTTGATTCTATATTAGCTTATTCTACCTATGCATGCGGAATCGATGATTTATTAGAATGTAAAATAAATAAATAAAATGTTATTTATACTAGTAAGTGTTCAAAGTGAGTTGTGTTATGGATAAAGAAAAAACCAAACTTAATATTACATATGTCTAATTTTTACCCTCAATTTATATATCAGTCTCTTTTCTTCTTATAATATCACGTATCTCATTTACTATTTTTTTTCTCATTCTCTTTGTCGTTCTTTCTACCTCTAATTGGTGTATACACCTTTTGATGGTATTAGACAATCTAATTTATCAAAAAAATTAAAAGCACAACTATAAGAAATATAAGATAGTAATATATAGTGAATTTTCATTTCATACCATCGCAAAATAAATTGAGTGAAATACCATTGTAAAATCCTATCACTACTACACGAATAGCATTTAACGACAGGCATTCTACGTCGGTTATTGATAACCCGTCGTAGTTAATAACGCGGTGGCATTTTTGTAATAATATCGACTTCGCAACGACGGTTATTTGTAAACCCGTCGTTATAGGAAATAACTACGACGGTTATCCTGGAACCGACTTAGTATATTGCGATTCAAATACGGCTTT
>PYAF01002135.1:558651-575094 GCA_007407185.1 Glycine tomentella
AAGGTATGAGTAAAATCAAGTTATATGCCATTTTTATTGTCCTTTCAACAGCAGAATAGACAATGCTTGCATCTGTACAATAGATTAATACAATTCATATCCGTGGTCAATGCTTCATAGTTTTGTTTTCAGTGTTTTACTAGTTTTGGTGATCTTAATCTCCATATAACTTCTTATTTTCAAATATAAATAGAATGATATTTTGAAAGAGCCTCTTGAAATGTGTCTTTTGAAAGAAAAATTGAACCAAAAAGGGCCCACATTTAAAATATTTCTAATTAATGAAAGGACCAAACTAATAAATTAAAAGTTGTACTTTTAATTAGAAGAAAAAAATGTGCATACACAAAGTTTAATATTAATGATGCCAACAACTCCAACTTCAAGGACAGTTTGTTTTTCTTCCGAAGAAAGGACAGTTTGTTGGCATGGTGCAAATTAGCATGGGATTGGATCGATAGTTAATAAATATGTCCTACACCCAAATAGTTTCGAATGCAACCTTTAATACAACACCATATATGATGCAATAATTTCTTATGTGAGAATATCAACTATCTCTTAATTGAAAATTAGTTGATCCAGTCCATTTTTTGTGGTAATTAATTATATATATACACGTATATAGATGAACTGGAAAGGCGATGTATGTAGTTTACAATCTATTTTCATACGAAATTTTCAAGTTTGTAGCTAATTACCTATTATATATTTGTCAACAAAATCCGAATGCTATGCCTTATATATAGATTCAGTTCTACTGTAGGCAATCTAAAATGCTTGCATGTCTCGATATTAATCTATTTATTTTAAGGAAAAAGATCAAAATAGTATAATATAATATTTTTTGAACTTATTTGCATGAGGGGTTATGTTAAAGTCAGAGTCTTTGAGTAAAGCTAGGGTGTTATAGGAAGGAGGAATCAAACCACTAATTCACTTAGTTTTTTCAAAGTGATTTCTTCTCTTAGGTTTGGATACAATGCTTATGATGATAGACAATGTCATAATTCAATCTTGGCATTAGATTACTGCTACCTGTAGCTAGAAACTTCAAATCTCCTTTGGCCCTGTTAGTTTTCCAATTCAGTAGGTTGCTACTTTTGTAGAATCTTCAAATATCATTTGGCCACTTTGATTTTTTAATCTTGCAGGTTTTCTGGATATCCATAGTAATGGTACTTAGTCTACATATATATCTGCACAAGGCTGGTTTGCATTACAAGAATCTCTATCAGCATGTTAAGGCTTTGTATTACAAAGAAAATCCAAGAAAACTTAATCACCCTAGGAGTAATTAGGTTTGTGTAATTTTAATTGATAAATTTTAACATATTGATTTATTATAATTCTCCCACAATATTTTAGCATCGTCAACAACACCTTTAATTCAAGTTAATTAGGATCAATGCTAAATAAACCCAATGATAAATACGAGGAGGTTAAAAAAAAAGTGAAAGGGGAAGGGGATGGGAAATAAGATAAAAGATAAGAAAAAAAGGGGAAAAGAAAGAGGGCTGAGATGAAGACGAAAATGATTAAAAATGGATCATTTGAAACATAGAGATAACAACGGGTCTAACCTTTCATCAAACTTATAACTTTTCTTCATTTCGTCCTAAGACACATCGTCCACCAATCTATATCTCACTCTAAGTCTTGTTTAACTACCTTTCTCCATGTAAGTTTCGGTCTACCTCTATATCTCTTTGTGTCGAACTCTTGGTAAAAACTTTTGTTCTTACGGGAACATTTAGGGCCCGTCTCATTATGTGTCCAAATCACCTCAATCTATGTTCCCTCATCTTTTCACTCACTGCTACTACTGTTACCTTTCGTCGAATATTTTCATTTCTTATCTTATCCATCTTCGTATAACCACACATCTACCGGAACATTCTCATTTCTGCTACCCCTATTTTATGCTCATGTTGCCTATGTGTTAACCAACATTCAACTCCATCTAATATTGTAAGTCTTACAGTTATTCAATAGAATTTTCCATTTAGCTTAAGGAAAATTTTGCGGTCACAAAAAAATTCAGACGTACTCTGTCATTTTATCCACCCTACTTTTATTCAATTATTTACATCTTCATCAATCTCTCCACCTTTTTTCAAAATTGATCTTAGGTATCTAAAACAATATTTTTTGGGTACCTCTTGACCAAGTAGATGCACGGGTCTTGGTCAACATCTCTTACCAGCGAAAACTCACACTTCATATACTAAGTATTGTTCTGGCTTAACGTGAATCCTTTGGACTCCAAAGTGTTTCTCCGCAATTCAAGTTTCCTATTAACACCGTCTTTGGTCTCATCAGTAAGCACAATATCATCTGCAAAAAACATACATCACAACACTTTCTCTTGAATATCTTTTGTTAGTTCATCCATCACTGAGGAAAAGAGATAAGGACTAAGAGTCAAACCTTGATGTACACCTACCGTGATAGAAAAATAACTTGATGTTGCATCACAAGCTTTCACACATGTGGTAGCTCCATCATACATATCCTTGATTGCATTTATATACTTTGATGATATTTTTTTCTTCTCAGGAGCCCACCATAAAACTTTTCTTAGGACTCTATCATATGTTTTCTTACGATCTATGAACACCATATGTAATTCTTTCTTTTTTTGTCGATATCTTTCCATTAATTATCGCATCAAGAAAATGACTTTCATGCTACATTTTCCTAGCATAAATTCAAATTGATTTACAAAAAATCTTGGTCTCTCTCCTCAAACGATGTTCAATAACTCTGTCCCACAACTTCATAGTATGGTTCATAAGCTTAATGCCTCTATAGTTAGAACAATTTTGGATATCTCCTTTGTTTTTGTAAATAAGCACAAACATATTTTTTCTCCAAGTATTAAACATCTTATTTGTTTGAAAAATCTTATTGAAAAGATTGGTCAACCATTTTATTGTCACATACCCAAGGCCTTCCACAATATTTTATGTGAGTTAAATTTTATAATTGAAATATAATATTGTTATTTGGCATTTATTATTTTTCTTGTAATTTTTCCATATTGATTTATATTGTAAAGTAAATTAATAAACTTAATTATTGATTAGTTGTAACTTAATCAGTTTTAGTGATTGAATTTATATTATTTGGTTCAAATATAAATTTCAATGGGCTATTGAAAAACATTTGTTGTGTTCAACAATATTCAATTTTTCTAAAAAATAGCATTCATTGATGAAAGAATTAAATATTATTTGAATATATATGTTAAAATTTAATGTCAATTAAGAATTGAGTATTAGTTTGAGCACAAAAAAATTGTTCCAGACTACCTTTCTCTTATTTTTAAGATTTTTAATTTTAATTTATTATCTAAATAAAAGATTTTAATTTGATACAGGCAATCCTTTTTTAAAATAATATGTTATGATTTTATAATTTATTATCGAATTATTTTTTAACGTGGTAAATTAACTCTCGCGCAACTAATTGTAAGACAACTAAGAGTAACTAATCAGTGTAATTAAACAAAATTTGTGTCAAATCAGCAATTTAATGCCAATTAATTGTAATTCTAAAAAAAATATTTTTATGTGATATTAATTACGTTAAATTCTAATCTATGTACATTCATATATTTTACTGAATATATTCTAAATTATCCTAAAAAATAATAATTTGATTCATATCTAAAGTATTATGATCAAATTAATTATAAATCTTATAAAAAAGGAATTAATTGTAAAATTAAAAAGACAAATACATTGTAATTAAATCATCCATATCATCTATTATATATATTTTTTTATTAATTATCATCATCATCATATTATTATTATTATATATGTATCATTTTCATATTTTTCTCTAAAAATATTTTTTATTTTATTATCTTTTCAATGATTAATATCAGAATGTTTTAATAAAATAATAATTTATATATCATGAAGTTATATTCGGAACAAGATATTAGGTATAATGCTATCAAATCTTTTAGTTAGTTCAATAGTTTTAAAATAATTGCTATAAATCTGAAAATAAAAAATATAAGTAATCAATAATTTTTTCAAGTATTTATAAATTGGTGAAAGCTAGCAACAGTTTAAAATACGAGGAGGCACAAAAAGTACTATTTTTGTAAAATTCTTGGGACCAAATCAATCAAAGTTAAAATACGAGAATTAATATTAATTTTTAACAAAAGTACATGGAATAAAAACATATTATCCACTAATTGTTATCCAGTTAATATAATCTTGAACTTAAATGATAAATCAATTATCAGAAAAATATAATTACATATAATTTTTATTTCAATTATTTAGATAAGGTTAATATATAACCTATTCTGTATTTATACATATTTTAAAAAAAAAATCCAAAAGGATTGCAATTAAGATCAACATTCATATAAACATTATCTCATACTTGATACTGTGAAAATAAACATAAATGATTGCTTTAAAATATTTCAAAAAATAAAGTCAAGACTATGTGGTGCATTATATATTTCTTTCAAATAAAGTATATTAGTATCATTTAATGTAAATAAATAACTTTGATATAAAACAAAAAATAACGAAATAAATGACAATTGTCACAAAAATATTCTAATTGGGTAACTGAGATTCTAATAATTAATTGTGAAATACGTATACACTGATAGTGAAAGCCTATTAAATTCATCCTTAAAGAAACAATTAATTATAAAATTTAATTTAAGAGATTTTTTTAATACACACAATTTTATAAATTAAAACGATATAAAATATATTAATATAAATAATTTAAAACTATATTAATATCCATAATACATTTATACTACATCTCTACTAATAAATATTTTCGTAAAACTAAAAAATAATAAAAGGTATTAAAATATTATAATATATAAAATTATAAATTTAATATCCGTACATGGACATAGGTTATTACATTAAATAATGAGTAAATTACACCCGCACCCCCTGTATTTCGCTTATATTTCATCTAATATCCCTTCCTTTTTTCACATTACTTTTACCCCCCTCTATTAACACCGGTAACTAATGTCAATTGAAATATGTGAACAGACGAAATTATCCTTATATTTTAATTATAAAATCAAAATTATCCCTTCTCAAATAGTTTCAGAATTTAGGATTCACGTTTCATTTCTATTCACATGTGAGTATTATTCATCTTCCTCTTGTTGACAAGTTCTTCTTCTGAGTCCACGGAGGGTGAGTTCCTCTTCCTCTCAACGACGTTCACGTTCCTTTTCTCTTCCCCCTTCGCAAGTTCTCCATTGTTCCCCTTCCAATTCGTGAGTTATCTACTGTTCCTCTTCCAATTCGCAAGTTCTCCATTGTTCCTCTTCTAGGCAGACTTGTAAGTGACCACTAAACCTTGTATATAGGTTACTTTTTAAGAATATTTGTTTAATTTTCATTGTTTATTGTTGTCTATTTCTGAATAAGGTTTCATTGAGGGACCAATTTGAGACCACTTATGATATTTAAAATCATTTGTTTATTATTGTTGATAAAAACAGTGTTGATATTTGAGACCACATGAAACACAATAGATAAACTGAAAATCATTTGTTTATTATTGTTGATTTTAGGCCTATATGTCTTTCTTATTTTTTTTTCTTTTGATCATATCATATCTGGTTTTACCTTACTGTTGGCTCTAACCTTTATTTTTTGTTTTTTGGGTATATACAATAACTGCAATGAGAAAAAATTAATTAAAGATTAAAATTGTTGAATTACTCAATCTTTTTAGTTTAACATTATGATGTGTTATGATGTATTTGTAACTCTTGACCGAGATATTATATCAAAAACCTTGTCATAAAGAAATATTTCAAAAAAAGGAGTTAAAAACACAAATGCAGAAACAAAACACTAAAATTTGAAGCGAATAACCATATTCAATTAGAGAAAAAAATTGAACTAAAAAATTGAAGAACAGGAAGAAGAAACACTGTGTACCAACAAGGTATGTTCACGTCCAATTACATAAAAAACAAAAAGAAGCAAGAGTTTTAATATATCTTGTTGAGAGGAAGAAGATGAAGGTATTTTAGACATAAAATTTCATTAAAAGTCATGTGACCAGCATGTGCCTAATTTTTATCAAATTATTAAACGGTGTATAGAAGGGAGGGGGTCTGAGTGTAATGTGAGTTAAACAATTAAGGGGTTTTTTGAAAGGTGCAAAAAGGAAGGGATATCAGGTGAAATTTGAACAAAACACAGGGGGTGCGAATATAATTTACTCTAAAATTAATGGTGCGATGTCCCACACGGAAATCTTATTTCTCTCACGCAGTGCTCCAACATATCCTTTTAGATTGTTACATTGCATGCGATCACACTCCTTGTCCCAGGACAACTTTGAGCCTACTGCACTTCATTTGTTCACCCTCTTATAGTACTTATCAATGTTATTAAAATAGGTCCAGTCATTTATCCAGTCAAGATAATGAATTAATAGTTCAATTGATGGGTCAATAATTAAATCGGTTTGATATGATATATATTAAAAATTTAAAATTATATATATATTATATATAAGTATATAACTAACATTATTTGAATAAGAAAAGTTGATTCATCCTCCAAAATCTAAAATAACTATTGATAATAATAAGAAAAAAGAATATGATCGGGCCGAATCGATCCGATCGGTCGATTTTGACCGGGTTTAATTGATTTTGATCGGGTCAATTGCATAACCGGTTCAATAGTAGAATAGGACCGGTTATGTTACCGATTTCCGATCCAATCGGTCTGATCGATCGATCTGATCTAATTTAATAACTATGATCCTAACATGATTTTTCATATTTTAAAATAAGTATTCTGGAATATGATTTCAAGTACTTATCCCTATTTTAAAATAGCTACTCCATAACATGATTTTTGTATTTTAGAATAGATATTTTGGCGATAAGGATATTGTTGTTTGTTGCCATGTTGGAGTCTTTTTGAAGGTACAGGAACCAAAGAGTGGGGAGCAGGAAGTAAAACATAATCCTTTAAAAAATGTGCAATGGGTTGGAGTATTAAGAACAAAACGAATTGGGTTGAAACTATTGCATTTAGGTGACGTTGGCCTAAATTAAAAAATAAAAAAGTTTATACCAGTCACAACCGAATAATTGGAAACATTCTTAAGTAAAATGATTGTGGTTTAATTCAATACAACGTGCAAAACCTTACCAGCCCTTGACATATGAACAACAAAACCAGTCCTCTACCTTTTTAAAAAAAAATTATAAGGTTCAAAAATCTAATTCAGAAACCTAAAATCTCTATAAAAAAAATTAATGTTATATTTCCTTGTTAAGAAATAAAATTACTCCAATATTACTCATCAAAAAAATTACTCCAATGTTTTCTATAATTCTGAAATCCTCCTAAAATAAAAGTTTCAAATTCCTATACTTAAATTTTGTATCTTAAATTTCTTATAGTGGTGAAATAAAAAACCCCAACCTTCAAAAAATAAAATGCTGGAATAATTAAGCGGTTTATCAACCACCACAGACCATTGAATAACGGTTCAAATCATAACCTCAATTTGCTATTTACCTTGCATTGAAATTATTTTTTTGTTAAACACTTCTTAGAGTGCGTAAAAACTTCAGTCTATATAAATAGAATAATCATTTTCGTATTCTATTTTTATCCTTTTATTCTCTTATATAACAATGATTTATGATAAATAACGAATCATGTTTGGTAATAGAATATATTATAACATGTATCTACTGATTAAACTAATTTAGACATTTGGTGAATTCCTTGAATATCCAGTTTCAACAGAATTGTTTTAAGTCATGATTCAACTACAAATTAATTTAAGTGTTGATAAAAAAACAAATTAACGTAAGCAGCTGAACCAATAAAATCATTACTTTATTGCGGATTTATAAACGTTAAAAGGAAAAGAAAAAGAAAAAAGTGAGGCTGGTTTAATTTTTCCCCCAATAATAATGAAGGCAAATGAGGTGTAATAATTATATTGGTGGAAATAAAAGCCGAGGACCCATAATTCTTAATCAACATGAATTATTATAGGCGAATTGTCAGCAGGTGTTTAATTCGATATAAATTTTCGTATTTACTACTCCTTTAATTTTTATCTGTGTGGATTAAATTTCTCGGAATGCTCCAATATTGAAGGTACGTCACTGTTATTTATTTATTTATTTCCGTTTAATTATTTGCTTGTGTATTATCTTTTTTTATTAGGAGCCCATTCGCCTTCGTAAAGAATTCTTTTGTCACTCATGGCAATTGATAAATTTTATAAATTCAATTTAAATTAAAAAAATAAACTAGTGTGAGACAGTAATATATCACATTAAAAAAATTCTAAAAGAAAATTACTATTTCATTTATGATTTTTACAACTACATAGGAATTAGTTATGTAATTAATCATACGAAATATATATTATAAATATTGTAAAATTAGGAAATTAAACAGAAAGAAGCTTAAAAGTATTATTAGATAAATAATTAGTCGCATGAACCTGCTTGGATGCATTCACTGGTGTATTTATGTTAGGATATGTAAAGTTTAAAAAGAAATTAAATTTGAAGCACGATAGTAGATATATATGTTGCTGGAACAATATCTTCGCGTCTAGTGAAAATTTATTTCGTCAATTATGAAGGTAATTAATAATGACCTATACTACTCAAACCAAAGTAAAAAGTAGGAAAAGGTGGTTATTACACACAAAATTAATTATAAGTGAAATTTATTTATTTATTTACGTCCATCCTATTTTAGCAACATATGTTAATACATAGTTACTATTATTAGTTAAAACTTATTAAAAATGGTCATAGGTCTCATTTTTTATTTTACGTACATATATCACTCACATAGGATAAATATGTTAGAGGAAGAATATGTTAGCATTTCTTTTTCCTAAACTTTGTTGACCATATGAAATTGTTCACCTGCAGTCTATTTTTCTTAAAACTGATTTGACAAAATTGAAACATTAAAATATGATAATAAATGAGAGAATGTAGTTACTATAACAATAATTTAATAGTTTAAAAAGAATTATTCTTCATTTAAATATTTTATATTTTTATTTATTTAATGATTCTAATTAGTAATTTATATTTAAAATAAAGGATAAAATAAGAAATAACATTTTACATATAAACAAAGACGATTTTGTCTTGAAACCGTGTTTGTTTATCTTTTTTTTTACATATAAATAAAGACGATTTTAAGTAAAAACTGTCTTTGTATGTCTATATACAAAGACGGTTTTGTCTTAAAACCATCTTTGTTCATCTTTATTTTTTTTTTTTTACATTTTAACAAAGACGGTTTTAAGCTAAAATCGTCTTTGTATGTCTATATACAAAGATTGATTTGTCTTCAAATCGTCTTTGTTTATCTTTATTATTTTTTTACATATAAATAAAAATGATTTTATCTTAAAATCGTCTTTGTATATACATACAAAGACGATTTTAGCTTAAAAATCATCTTTGTAGGTAGGCATGTATAGTGATCAACGAAGATGATTTTGTGTCAAAACTGTCTTTGTATATATACCTACAAAGATGATTTTGGTTAAAAATCGTCTTCGAAAGTATGTAATAAAGAAAACAAGGTTGACAAAGACAGTTTTTATAACCGTCGTCGAATGTCATTATTTTCGACAACACGCCCAGCAACTATAAGCATTATCGTAAGGGGGGCTTGAAACCATCGTCGTTTGTCTATATTTTAATAGTGGTATTTGCTTGTCTATTAGTATCTTTTTTATTAGGGAATTCGCGTTCGTAAAGAATTCTTTTCTCACTCAAGGTAGTTGTTAAATTTTATAAATTCAATTTAAATTAAAAAAAATTAAACAAGTGTTAGAAAGTAGTATACACATTAACAAATTCTAAAAGAATATTTTTTTCGATATAAATTCTAAAAGAATATTACTATTTCATTTATGAGTTTTACATATGCATAAGACTTTATTAAGTTAATCATATGGAATATATAATTATAAATAGTGTAAAATTAGGAAATTAAACAGAAAGAAGCTTATAAGTATCATTAGATAAATAATTAGTCGCATGAACCTGCTTGGATGCATTCACTCGTGTATTTATGTTACGATCGATATGTAAAGTTGTAAAAAGAAATTAAATTTGAAGCACGATAATAGATATTTTTTTAGCTGAAAGCACGATAGTAGATACGTAGCTGGAACAATATCTCCGCTTCCAGTGACAATTTATTTCGTAAATTATGAAGGCAATTAATAATGAGCTATACTACTCAAACCAATGTAGTAAAAACGTAAGAAAATTGATTTCGTCTTTCACACATGTTTTGTGTGTGAAACTACTCTTTAATACATTTGTGTATGTGTACGACACTAATTCTCAGTAGTTTAATTATATTTAAAAATATTTATCCCTTTCGAAAAATATATTATGCAAAGATTGATCCTCTCCAGCAAATACAAATTTAACTTATATTATTGATTGAACTACACCGATATTCTTTGTTTATTTGTGTACGTGTATATATACGTTTAGAAATTTCACTTGCTTTTCATAAGCATTTAATGTCATGTTTTTAGACGGAATAGAAATGAATCACAATTGATAATTAGAATGGGTATAATAGCTAGAATAACTTTTCAAATCAACTAATTGTTAGTTACAAGAAATTAATTAATATAGAATTAACCAATATTCATATATTGTATTAATAATTTTAATTAAGAATAAAATACTAAACTATAAAGGGAAAATATTCAAGAAAAATAAATTAATCATAGAAAATTATTTTTTCAATAATTATATAAACACATTTCTTTTTTTATAAATTTTAATTTTTTAATAAAAGTAATATATTTGATAAAAAAAATATTTTGTATGTGATTTATACAAAAATATCATTATATTTAATGTTAATTGAAGAAATTTTAAGATTTATTAAAAAAATTATAGAAAGTAATTTTTAAAATTAAATAACTAGTCGAGAAAAAAAATTTAAATTGACATGTGTAACAACATATAAATTGACACACGTGTCTACACGAGAATGAATGTATATAATTTTTTTTATCTCACTCTTAAATATTATGATTCAAATTAATCTATAATATAAATTGTAGATAAAATTGATGTTTATCACTAAATTAAATTACTGAAATGTTTCTACTTAAAAGCAAAACATATTAACTTGCCTTCAGCATAATATTTTAATTAACTCAATAATAAAATTTTAAATAGAAAATATCATTTTAATTATATGAAGTAATTACTATTGATATATCAATAGTAATTATGTTTCAGATTTTGTTATATTATACACTATTTAATTTTATAACGATGTTTGCCTAAAAAAATTAAAAATTATAACGATGGGAATCAAAACTCTTTGGCCACCTTAAAGATGCTTGGTTGAAAAGGGTGTTTAATAGTACTCTACTCGTATACGTAGCAATAAATTAATTAATGATATGTAATTTTGTTTCTCATACTTCTAATAATATTTTTTTTTTCGTTTGTGATACGAATAACATCTGATCGTGGCTCTTAACTCTTAAGTTTCTATAATATATAGTTTCAATATATACACATAATTTTGTATGTTTTTTCTAAGGCTATAGTAATTATTTTTAATTATATGGTAGGAGGAATAGTAAATAATTAAATATGCTTCAATAAGGTGGCAAGATTTTATGCAAAGTGTGGAAGGTGAATCAAGAGCTTTTGTTCCCATGTGGTCTCCAAAACATGTTGCAAGAAAAGTGAGAAACGGGAACCCTACAAAATTTTGGGATGACATGTGTAGGTTCAGGCTCTCTCAGAAAATTTTCCTTATTGCATCAGTTTTCGCAGGAAAAACACATGTTAAAAGAGATAGTTGAGTAATGGATGGTTTTGGCTGTGGAAGTGGCGGATTTATTTTTGAAGCTTGCAAATCTAATTACCAGTGTTCCCTTATGCAAATTTGAAAAGGAATATTAGATTAGTTAGGAAAAAGTTCTCATGAGACATATTTGGTTAGTTCAGGTATTCTGATCAAACCCATGTACTCTATGCATCAATGCTAGTATGTATGTATAAATGTTATATCCGGTTCGATAAAGTGAAAAAAAATGAAAAAAAAAAATAAGATACAAATTTTAAATTAAAATATAACATAAAAGTGTGAATATCGTATCATTTTATTGTTTATTTCTTTTTTTCACTTTTTTTTTCTACAAACAAACACACACTTAGAAAATGTTATTGGAAGGTTGTCTACCATAATTTCTTTTTCAAAAAAAGAAGTTTGAAGAGACTCGACGGAAACCTATTACTACTCCAAGAAGACTAGAAATGTTATATTCTGCATATATATAAGGTGATAATTTTCTCTTATAGTTTGTTCGGTAGAGTGAAAAAAAAAAAAGAATTAAAGATGAAAATTTTAAATAAAAAGTATAATATAAAAATATGAATCTTATATCATTTTATTATTTATTTTTCTCAATTTTCACTTTCTTTTTCTACAAACTAACGCACTCTTAAAGAATGTTGTTGGACCGGTTGTTTACCATAATTTCTCTTTTCGAAACACAAGCTTTTAGAGACTTGACGGAAACCTATTATACTCCAAGATGACTGCAATCATGTGTTCTTGTCATGTTCAGTAGCTACATGCATGTGTGTTGATACCACATATATGCTTACTTGGTCTTTATGATTGATTAATTGGTTCGGAACTCTCTTATTTTTCGTCAAGGAGCTTTTCATCGGATTGATATGCTTGATTTGACTAGGGTTCAATCTTGGTCTGAGCTTATGTAGTAGTAAAGTTTGAATCTGTTTAGATACAAGGTTAGAAGTACTTTTGAGAGTTTATTTACTGAAAAAAAAATACTATATTTTCAATAAAAAAGTTTTTAAAAACACTTTTAACTTGTATCCAAGAGATCTTTTATCTTGTTTTTGTTGATTCATAAAATATCTAGTCGCCTATATTTAATGATCTTAGTTTAAGAACTTTATTTGTAATGATCTTAGTCTAAGAAGTTCATTGTATATGGACTACAATACTTTTTTGTACTCTATATTGATAAAATTTGTTTCGCCTATCTTTTCCTCCTGTAGCAAGAAAACAAAATAAAATGTTTTGCCTAATCTTTTTGTAACTACAATCATAAGAACATAAGAATAAGAAGAATAATAATAGAGACTGTTGATATTTGTAAACTGTGACATATAACGAAACAATTTAAGCTAATATGTTTCAATTTAGTTTTTTTAATAAATAAAATTTCAAACTTTTATTTTGTTATTCTTCATAAAAACAGAGAAAGAAGAATTAAATACTAGTAGATACAGGTAATATGATAGAAGCATAAGAGCTTGTACAATATTAATATAAATAAATTTTATGATGACATATTTGGACACATTATTATTAATTTGTCATTATATCTTGTTCTCATTAACTGAAATAAAGGTAATAAATAATTATCTGATATAATATTTTAGTTTTTTGGATTTCAATATAAAAAATATAAATTCTTGTAACCACGTCTATCTTATAATTTTTTGTTTGTCCTCGTAACTGTATGCATGTGAATATAGGAGACATCTCAACGAGTTCTTGTAATAAATTTCCGACTCCAACATAGGTGTGTCAAATTAAGTATATGACCTGACTTACAAAGTATGGATACTAAGTCATAATTATATCAATTCATTAACACTTAGTTTTTCATAGGACATGTTTGAATATAAATTATAAATATTTTTGAGAATTTTTCTAATAAAAACATAAATTTTTTTTAATAAAAAATTCTCAAAATTACTTATAATCTATATAAACAGAATAATAGTGTCACCCTGAAAGTAGCTCCTTTGAACCCTCACAAGTTTGTTTTCTTGCCTTCTGTTTTCTCTTATTCTCTACGATAATTTTTCTTTTTATTGTTGAAAAGTTCTCCACAACAAATTTTACAAAAAGGCAGCAAGACCCTAACATCCACCTCCAATTAGTTTGTTGAACAATATGGGAAGTTCACCATGCTGTGAGAAGACAGGGTTAAAGAAAGGGCCATGGACACCAGAGGAAGATCAAAAGCTCACCGCTTTCATCGAAAAGCACGGCCATGGAAGTTGGCGTCCATTGCCTGCAAAAGCTGGAAATTAATCAATTATATACAATTTTTGCATTTATTTATTACCAATTATATAAGCACTAAGCACTAAGGTTTTAAATTGTTGCGATTTTAATTTCATGATGCTGTTTACTATTGCAAGAAATCACAAACAAATACAGCATATGCAGTTACAATTACGGTCACGGATACTTTGAAAACCTGTTAAAGATCATAACCACTGTCTCGTGTTGGTCTGTGTTGTTGTTGCAGCAGTTCATGTTTAATAATGCTGTTATGTTTCCATGGTACTTCTTGTACGTACCCTCTTTTAATAATAAAAAATGATATTTACAGATAAAAAAAAAAAGAGAAAGTATATATATATTTATAATAATTGTTGATTAAAAAATCAACTATTGAGATTATAATTAATAAAATATAATAATATTTTTATCTTTTTAAGTACACTTGCTTACCTTATTATAGTTAAAAAAAAATCCTTAAATATTCTATTATTTTAAACAAAGAAAATAATAATAATAATGAGTGATAACGTACTCTATAATTTGTTTACCAGGGTTTAGAAGATGTGGAAAGAGTTACAGACTTAGGTGGTCGAATTATCTCCGACCCGATATAAAACGAGGAAAGTTCAGCTTGCAGGAAGAGCAAACCATTATTCAACTTTATGCCCTTCTAGGAAACAGGTTAGTCATGTGATTTCTGGCACGCACCATACAGTAATTAGCTACCAAGAGTAACGATACAACATATACAAAGGGAAATAAAAATTCCACAACAAATATTTTACACGATTTTGGGCAAGTGTGTGGTGGAGATTAATTAATTTCAAAAATAATAATTATTTTTTAAGTTATTTTTAAAAATTGATAATAAGTATTTTTTTATTAAAAAATACCAAATGTAACATGCATATATTATAATTATAAAAAAAAAAAAAAAAGATCCTCACACTGACCTTTTCTCTTTCATCCAATGGTTTGTAATAACTCCTTTGAAATTTATGTTCGTGTTTGTACTTTACTTACAAGTTGCAACTAACATTTCCTAATGCATTCAATATTTCAATTTGAGTGTATTCGGTTAATCAGGTAATTTGCCATAGTATGTATTTAATTTAACTGTTGAGGATTATTTTTATCTTATATGTATCAGATAAAAATAGATAAATAAAAAAAATGAGAAAAGTTTATCTCATGTAACAAGAGAAATTTTAATCCCATAAAAAATTGAGGGATATATTAATTAGTTGTTGAAAACTTATTTTTTTTATAAAAAAAACAGTGCTATAAATTTGTTGACAAATAAATGTATATTATTAATCAATTAATTAATAACAATAATTATCATTGTTATGAAGAAATGTGGGATTTCGAATGTAAGAACAATTGTGCTATAGACAACATGACATACCTAGAAAGGTTAAACAATACTAGATCATGTGATAACCTCAAAATCTTTAGTTAAATTTTTGCTTAAGAAGGTTTTAATGTTAACAAACAAATTGGCCACTATAATTAGGATAAGGTCTTCTAAAAATTATTATATATATTAAAACAATTATCTATTCTAGAATTTTAATTTAATAAGTGGAAACCATAAATGATGTACTTTAAATCAGGTAAATATAACTATATTTTTTACAACATGATCTTGTTAATAATTCTCTTAAAGAATATTAATAACAATTTTTTTATACACGCTTTTTTTATTGGATAATTACATTAATTTATTCTCACTAAATAAACAAAACCGATTTTATAGTTAATGAGATGAGATTACATGCATTGCAACATTTGTGCAATTGAATTACCAGTTCTCATTTTATGTTCTATTTGTTGTTTTCAATTAAAAAATAACATGATGATTAAAACAAAATAAAAAGTATCTTTTTTCTCCCGAAAAATAACACACTTTTTCTCCTAATCTTTACTTATTTTATTAATGTAGTACTATTTTTTTCTATTAAAGGAAAATAAGGAAAAAAAATATAAGAAAAAGTGAAAAACAACAGAGTGATTTGAATTATTAAATACTTATTAATTTAAAAAATAATTTAAAGTATAAAAATCACTAAATAATTTTTAATAATTAAGAAAATATTAAAAAAATATCAAACGATTTCAATTATTAGAAATTTTAGAAACAAGTTCACTTTATAATTTTTCCAATATATATATATATATATATATATATATATATATATATATTTAGAAGTTCACTTTCCCTTTTAGCTCTCAGTTCTAATTTATTTTTCTTTTATTTCTTTCTTTCTTTTCTATTATATCATTTCATATATGTTAA
>PYAF01002135.1:575194-590876 GCA_007407185.1 Glycine tomentella
AAAAAATATCAAACGATTTCAATTATTAGAAATTTTAGAAACAAGTTCACTTTATAATTTTTCCAATATATATATATATATATATATATATATATATATATATATTTAGAAGTTCACTTTCCCTTTTAGCTCTCAGTTCTAATTTATTTTTCTTTTATTTCTTTCTTTCTTTTCTATTATATCATTTCATATATGTTAATTCATATACTTCTCTCTCCGTGTTTTTTTTTCTTTTTCGATTCTTTCATCTTTGTACTTATGTACTCCGTAAAATGAGAAGTTTTTTTTTTTTTTTTTTTTTTTATATGAACCAAGAAAAATTTGCACATAATACATAATTAAATATTATTAATTATTTTTCATAAATTAAAAATTAATCTTAGCCAGTATATATTTCACTTGAAAATTTGTTGGAACCACACATACATAGCCAGAGATTCTCGACGATCATATGATAATTTCTCTCAAAATTGTATGCAACTTCAAAACAACTATATACATCCACATTGATTGATTGCAACTTCAATTTTGCTTGGACACATGGTCAGCCATAACCTCTCACTTGTCCAAGAGAACATACAATGAGATCAAGAACTACTGAAACAACCACCTCAAGAAGAGGCTTGACAAAATGGGCATAGACCCCAACAACAACAACAACAAATACAAGTACAAGAACAACAAAACAACTTCGGACCAACGTCCTCTCTCTCCACAACACAACAAACCAGGCTAATTCTCAACAAAATCACACCCCAACAACAACACCACCACCACTCGCTACCACCGTTCCTCGCGTGGCAAAGTTATGGCCAAACAACAATAACAACAACAACAAATACTCATCACTAAGTGAGAAGAAGAAAACCATGCATGTTCATAGCATGTATGCTATGATCGATGCTTGCCACTAATGACCTAGAGTCTCCAACATCCACATTGTGCTTCCCCGAAAGTACTGTGCAAATGAATAATAATAATAATAATAATAATAATAATAATAATAATAATAATAATAATAATAATAATACATCTTCATACTCTGGTTAATTAACATTCTCGGATTAGAATTAGAACCATTTTCCAGCATTCTTCATCATTCGAACCGAGAAAACAGAATATAGGTAAGTATTAAATATATTCTTCGGATTGCACTAACTGAGTCTGATCCCCTGACTACAAGCTCTCCAAGATCCCTGTTTCTAGCGTTCTGCTTTATTCCATCCTAGAGAATAGGTTATATATAGGTAAGAAATATAAGAAAAAGTTTATTATATTTGTATGTGCATTCAGTTTCTTTTTTTTTTATTTGAAATTTTATTTTCCTTTTATCTTTATCTTCATTTCTTGCTACACTAATTATCATCTCTCTCTCCATACGCTCCGAATTTGAAGTGCACATTTAGTTTTTAAGTCTTAGAAAGTTGAATCATCTAAATCTATATTGAGATACTATTTAATATGATTATAGATATGAGTTTCAAGAAAATTGGAAATTGGAAGGAGATTAGGAATATAGAGAAAAATGCAATAAAATTAAAAATTAGAATTGAAATGGCGTTTAAAAATATTGTACTGTCCTCCTAAATGTGAACTATGAATTTAGAAATAACCACGTGGACTTAATTTTTGGATAATAATCGCCATTTTTTACTATCCAATAATTCACGGTAGATCATTTTTGGATAATAAAAAATGGCGATGTTAAATAAAATGAAAAGTTTTATGTTGATGAAAAAATAAAAAGTTCTAAACAATTTTATGGTAAATGATTTTTGTCCTATATAGTTTATAATAAATGTAATTATATATTACAACGGTCAAAATTATTTTTATATTAATAATGTAATTTAATATTTTCAAGGTGCTCAATATGCTTTTGAGAGTTCTCTTATAATAATATTAATTCATTTAATACTCTGGTTAATTAGCATTCTCGGATTTTTGAAAACAATTGAACACACAATAACCAAGAAGGGATGAATTGGTTAAAAACAAAGTTTTTAAAAATTCTTTTAAAATAAGCAGCGGAATTATGATCTTTATCACAATAAGAATGTTTCAATCAATCAAATCACTCAGTCCAAGAAAATAATTACAAAAAGTTTCACTTGTTGAGTAATAAATAATTCACCAAAAGAATCACATATTAAGATGATTAGAAGAGATTAAAAGAAAGTATTCAACACAATAATTTATATTGGTTCACCTCTCAACAAGAGAAACTACATTCATTTTCTTCCAACCAACACTAGGTTAGAGTTCCACTAAATCAAACTTTGTTCTTTACAAGCTTTTACAACTAATCACCTTTATCAACCCTAGAAAGAAACAAAAATCTAAACCTTATAAACTTCTAATGACCAAGAATAAGAGAACACTACTATATTCTTCTCTCTAAAGAATCCTACTCTAGAAAAAGCATTAAAGAACCTCTTTGATCTAAGAACTTAGAAGAAATAAAAGTAAACTATCAAATTACTACAAGAGTTTAAGAGAGATATAACCTCATGATCCTCAGAAGATGAATGAATGAATTTTACCAAACAAACTCAGGTTGAATGTAAGCAATTCTTGAAATTAGCTCTCTTTGAAAAACTCTTGACAAATCTTATTCAAACCAACATAATTCAATGATGCATAAGTTCTGGGTTTTGAAACAAGATCAATGTAACTCAGAATATCTTTTCTCAGATTGTGAGAGCTTTTGTAAGTAATGGATATTTCACAAAATTAAGTTCTTACCAAAACAAAAGATCCAACAACTATTTATAATAAACTTCTGTAACTGAATGTAATCGATTAAATCGTCATAATAATCGATTAAATCTTCATATGTAATCGATTAAAAGTAAACTTAATCCGATTAAAATGTTCTTCAGCTTTCTGGAAAAGATTTACTAACAATGTAATCGATTAAATCGAACTGTAATCGATTAAGATAGTCATGCTCAGTTTTGAAACAAACCTATGTAATCGATTACGATTAAGTGGTAATCGATTAAGACAGTCATGCATGTTTTGTGTTTTTGTGCTATGTAATCGATTACAATTTATTTATAATCGATTAAAGTGATCATCATGACTTTGTAATAGATCACACAAGCTGGTAATCGATTAAAACAGTCACATTTTGTTTTCCAAAAACTTAACCATGAGAAATTAATTTATTTACGTAAACATGAAAACCTTTATGCTTTAATAAAATCATGTATGCATGTTAATGATCATATTTATGCAATGTAAGGATCATAAGATAAGCCTCTTAACCATTTAACAAATTACAAATGTCTTGGCATGTGAAAAGCTAAAATCTTTCTTCTAAGACAGATACCTCATCCTTGACTTGATCATCTTCCTGCTCCCCTTATATCCAATAATTTTAACCATTTTCTAGCATTTGTATTCAGTACACATAACCACATACAATTTACTCAACACAACATGCTGTTTGTTTGTTTTTAATCTTTTGGATATCTTTCCGAAACCAGGACATGTTCTTTGAAGATTTGTCTTTACGAATTTAATAATTCTTTGGTTAAAAGCATAAACAACCCTTTCCTTGAGGAAGATAAAGAAACGGTATTCTTGTTCTTCAAGGAAAGGAGCATAGAATATTATGATTTATGAAACAATCTTTAGCTAGTTTCATTTATTCCCATTTTGGATCACTTTATTCGGTAGACCCCAGTAGCTGGCTTGTTTTCACACCCACATTATTCATTTCTTTTGAGAAACATGTGCCCTTTCTTGTGGTAGAGATTGTTGTACCGGACCAAAAAGTTTCAAATTCTAGTTGTTCTACTTTAATCTTTAATTGTAATGTATATTAATTATCATTGATCATTGATTCCGATATTTTATAAACTAATCAACGTGGTTCGTTTTAATTAGTTTTATTCTAACAAGAGATTTGGTTTTTGTTTAATATTTTGCTATAGTTTACAGGATTAAATAGCGAAAAGTTCATTTACTTTTAACAGAAAAATATCTTCCTAATATAGAGAGTATTTTTAATGATAATAACTTCTTGAGAAATATGATATTTTTTCTACAATGTACTATGTTTGGTAAGATTTTAGAGGAATTTATAATTTTTACAAATCATTGATCAAAACGATTTCATTTGTATCATGTGTCATAATCATACAAGTAGGAAACGTACGTACACATCTAAGTTCTCATATAAATAATAGACATGTTTCTTTACATCATTGTGATTATCGTCTAAGTTCTCGAATAAATAATAAAAATATTTCTTTACATTGATCATTTATATGTTAGTTTATCAACCAATCTTATTAAACACTTTTATAAGCTTTAGTTTATAAGTTTTCAATTAGTTTCCAATTTTTCAACTCCTAACTTATAGTTTATATGCTTTCAACCAACTACTTATAGGTTAATTTTATCAAACATAGTCAATATAACAAAATATTGTTACCGTGACGGAGTCGTGCTTAACTAGTTAACAACAGAATTTTTTTATCTTTCTTTCTTTAGACACATTGAAAATTTTTTAGGACATTGAAATTGGAGATCTTATGGTATTGCTATTGGCACTACCACAATTGCTAATAGCACTACCATGTGAGGGCCTTTTTACTTTATCCCAAAATTCCCCTTGGACAAAAACACAATAGAATTGTGTTTCTGTTTCGTACATGGAGGGTGAAAAAAAAATCAACAATAGAAACACGGTTCCATTGTAGATTTGTTCAACGGAATCATATTTCCATTGCACACTTTGAAAATATAATTTCATTATACACTGAATAACGAAATTGTATTTTTGTTGTTTTTAGTTTTTTCATCCCTAGTGTACAACTGAATCGTATTTTTATTGTTTTTATTTTTTCACCCTCTGGATGTGCAACCAAAATACGATTCTATTATACACTATTCAACAATAGAATCGTATTTTTGTTGTTGACTAAAAACCCCCAACCCTTACTCCCCTCATCGCAACCCCTCCTCCCCCTCCCTCTGTGCCTCACCTACCTCATCTTCGGCTCTAACAACAAACACCATTGCCCTCGTTCGCAACCCCTCCTTCCCTTCCTTCGTTTGCACCGTCTATGTGGGTGGGATGCGTGCTACATATCTAAACATGGGTGAGGTGTGCACGACGGATCTGGATATGGGTGGGTGTGTACAACCTTGATGGTGCTCAAACGACACGGTGGTGTTTCAATCTAGAGTGGTGCAATGGTGGATTTGTTTAGGGTGAGAAAACGATGTTGAATGAAGATAGGGAAAGGGGAGAGAGTCTGGGAAAGGGTAATCGAGTAATTTCCAATGTTTTGATAGTGTCAATAACTATTTAGGTAGTGCCAATGTCAACTCCCAAGATTTTATTCTTAGTATATACATAAGTATGTCCAAATTAATCTAATCTGAAGGCAATTTATTATCATTTAATTTAGGTGTCAAATTTGATCTACGTTAGTCATCTTAATTTATTTTTTTAAGCTAAATGTGGCTTTTGTTTTTTTTTTTTTTTCTTTTAATTACTATTTTCTTTATGAATAAAATAGATGTTCAAATAGAGGGGAAAAAAGAGGAATGAATATACAAATTTGACATAGATTGAAATAAATCCTAAAATTATCCACCAAATTGGTCGCACCATGAACTTTTCTGGCTGGGTCAAGAATTCGAGTCACCAACAAAGATAACGAAGTTTCTCTATTGAGAACAATATTACATTTCAGAAAATGATCAGGAATTAATAATGTAACAACAGGAAAATCACAACTGATTCTGATTGTTAATGTTAGGCATCAAACATCATTTACTTTGCTATTTAAGTTCCTGTTAGAAACACAACTGATTCAAATAAACTGATAGGGCATAACAAGAAGACTATAAGATCAAGAGCTGGTAGAAACACAGTAAAAAATTTCACCTGAATGTGTCACAAAAAATAAAAAAACAGTTCTTGCTACTATATTAGGAATCAAAAGCTGGTACTTAAAATTTTCCTTCACGATCATGAGAGAGAATCTATAAGATCAAACTCATAACAAATAGCAAATGACACAAACTCAAGGGTATAGATTAAGACTGTAAACATGAATACGATAAACATCACAATCATTACTTCGATTCAGAAAAGAAACAATCACTATTCAAAAGTGAAATGCAGAATGCTTCCAGTGATTGGACTCAAACTAAGAGCGAGTTTGTGTTTCTATCCTTGGAACTAGAACAGATTGAAACAAAAACAAAAAAATGTTGCTCCTTCTTAGACCTGACTTTGAAAAGTATGCTACCAGATACACAAACTTACTATAAGGCTGAAAAGAATTAACAAACATTAAAAAAGATACTGTTTTGGATGAGAATTGGCCTCACATCATCACATGATATACACCCAGAAGGGAATTCCAAAATGCATCAAGAAAAATAAGAAATCAACATGAAATGACACCGATAGGAGATAATGAAGCTAAAACCCTTTGTTAACACAAACCCAAAATGAAGGATAGTGAAAGAGAGACATGGATGAAATGTTCTGTTCCATGGCTTTGAACCAGGTAGGTTTCCTTTGTTGAGCTATATTGTTCACGAAACAACCATGTTTGCATGGTAGGTACAGGGGAATCAAAAGAAACAATTACATGGGAATTTGATGTATTGTCCAAACATGACTTTTGCCATTCAAAGGGGACAACCAACCATTAAACATGCATGACATGAATCTTTATGGAACTCACTAAGCTTCATACAATTGAATTATATTTAGTAGACAAAGCAACATTTAATGAATGAACAATATGCATGTACCACTGAATATACATATCAAAGCAGATAAAATGGCAAACAGATATGTAAGTCTTGCATGGATGCTCAACAAATGACAACATTGGGATTATATGATGCAAGAGCTCTCCTTAAAGGATGGAGGATTATAGAATAAAGTGACCATTCTTCAAGGCAATTTGCACAGCATAACATCCATAATCCATTATAGTTGTCTAAGCTAAGGGCTAATTCTCAACCTCTCAAGGTAGGTCCTTTAGTACCCGCATAGTACATTACAATTTTAGAAGTTCTCGAGGAAAAGAGAATTAATGTTACAACATAAATCAAAGGATCAATATAATTTGATCAGTAACAGACAATCAAATAAAAATAACAATTTTAGATTTTCTGTCTTGCATATTTCCTACCCAATACAGTATTGCAGCGGCAAATGTTAAATAGGCTTGGGGATTCCTGCTGTAGTTCAGGGCTAGAAGATGCCTACCATATTAATAAAAATCAGGACAAGTTCAAATCTTACTGTACAAGAAAGTGTATAATAACCAGAGTCTAAACACAAAACTTCGTAATCCAAACTCAACAAAAACAAAAATCAATTCATGAAGAAGGAAGACACTGTACAAATAATTGACAACAAAACATTGAATACACCTAGCTTATACATGGAAACCTGTCCATCTTCTAAATCTTCCAATATCCCTCCCTTCGGAAACGGCCATTCCTATTCCAACTCTTCCTCCATTGCCAATACCTCTATAATACAACCTCCACTCGTTTCCTTCTATATCCATTTCAACCAAACATGGGGATCCAACATCCTTATCATCCCAGCAACCTTGGTCCGATGGCTTTAAAATTGCCTCATCCTGATGCCTCACCCATTCCTTCAACCCGTCAGGAGACACAGCCATCCCAATGCTCCTCCTCCCATCAGCAGCAACACCTTCATATGTCATAACATAGTTCCCGCCACTCCGGTTCCTTGTCACGCATGGGTTCATCACTCCAAACTCATCAAAGGAACCACCTTTCCCTCCCCCCATTATTTTCCCCAACTTCACCCACCTAATTCCGTCCCTCGACCTAGCAATCCCAACACCAAAATGCCCTCTTTCGACATCAAATGAGTGATAATACATCCTTAGATCACCATTCCCATGGAAAACAACTTGCGGGGAAGAAATAAACAAAGAATCCCACTCCTTCTCAGACCCAACATCAATCAATGCTCCACTATGATGCTCCCCCTCAATCCTAGCCCAATACCTCCCATCCTGACTAATAGCCAAACCAGGCAAGGACTTCAAAACTTTCCCATTCTCATTCCCATACCCACAACTCACACCACCATTGATTACTCCATCAGGGTTTTCCACACTGAACTCCAGAGAATGATCAGAAAACTCCACCCTCTCAGAAACAAAGCCAGTGTAGTAAAGCCAGTAAACAGCACTGGAGGCCCTAACCCTAGAACTAGACATGATCACCATCTCAGAAGGCCTAATGCCACCAGTGTCAAAACCCCACCAATCCTTACCACAACTCATCACAAACCCCACATCAGAACTTGACCTAGCAGGGCCTCCACCACGCTCCCAATGAACCCCATTCTTTGAAACAGCCAACCCTATCAAATCAGAAGAAGGGTGCCCTTTTGCCCTCCCATGGTACCACATGTACCACCTCTCTTCTTCATCACTCAGAAACCTCTTCACCACTGGGGACCCTATATCTGCACTGTCCCAAGAGTTTGAAGGACCCAAATCAAGCACCAACCCTCTTGAGGAAGAGGAATGTGATGACCCCAAAGGTGGTGGTGATGAAGGAAAGGCTTCACTTGATGATGAACCTGATGATTGTGGTGCATTTTGGGGGTTTGAAATTGAATTGGGTTCATTGTTTTGATTGTTGTTGTGTTGTGTCTCGCTGTTGGCGCTGGTGTCTGGTTTTGTGGAGCAGCGTAGGAAAGATGGGAACTTCGAGGAGATTGGAGAGAGGGTGGTGGTGTTGGGTTTGGTGGAACATGCCCATGAGGGAATTAAGGTTGTCGGAGGGGTTAAACGTTGGAAAATGGAAACTTTTGAAAGGGTGGTGCTGCGGGGTTGCAATGAAGGAAGTGCCATTGATGATGATGGTGGTGGTGATGCTATGTCCATGGCTGTGGAATAGTTTTGCACGCGAAACACGAGTTTGAGGGCCAAATGAGTGGACGACGGGGGAAGAAGTGGAAGTTTGAAGAGCGAATTTGAATGAGACAAAAAAAGATGTGTTTGTGTGGTGCAATTTTAACTAACACAAAGGGTGGAAAAGAATTGCAATGAATGAGAGAGGGTACTTTGTTTTCATTTTAATGACTCAATGGTTCTGTGAAAATTTTGGGGGAAGTGCTATTGGCAAAATGGCAATGGACACAATGCATGAACGGTGGTGTATATTTACCCCAAGAAAATAATTTTATTTATTTATTTTTGGATGGTTCAGATGGATTTTGTTCCACTTTCCACGCAAGAGGTAAACCAACTTGTGAGGAAAGCAAAATGGTATTGTCGAAGTATGATCCAATTTTACCCATCACAAATTCAAAGCATCTTGATTTGGAAATGACTTTATTGGGTCTCACTTGCATCTCTTCTTTTGGAATTGGATCCCTTTGATTTTAGGATGCAAATTTGTGTGGTGTAGTTTACGGTACCAATAATATCATGCAGAATACTTGGATAACAACAAAGTTGTTTGAGTAATTTTGGTTTCATTTTTTAATCACATTATCCTCCTATTTAAAGTTTTTATAAATGGAGTGTAATACATATATATTTGTATTTCAAAAGAAAACATCAAAACTAATAGGGATCTAAGTTTTGTCCTAATATTATTGGATCAGTTAACTCCAATGATATGTTTGAAGAAACTGACGTGCAAATACACAAGCTGCTGTTTTTTCTTGGGGGAGAAAAGGATATAAATCCAATAATTTATTTGAGCTTCTTTTCGTTTGATTTTGCTGCAGTCTATAGACATATTGTAAAACCTGAACTGTGAAAGTGTCCACTAAAGAATATCTTTACATACTACAACAATATTTCTTTTATATTCTTTCCGTAATATAATAGTTCTTTTCAACAGCAAAATTGATAAAGCTTGGAAGGAGATAAAGAAATGGTATCGCTTTCTCTCGAAGAAAAGTATGTAGAAACGAACAGTAACCAATCTTTTAGTCTGTGTAATTCACTCCTTTCTGCTGTTCTATCTTTCCTGATTTCGCACTATACATAGCACCTGCAGCTTCTCTGCATATATGAACTTTTCTCAAGTTTGATTCTCTTCAACCACATTTTCACACCTACACATTTATTATTTTAAAGATCTTTGTAATTTAAAACTTAGAGTGTTTTTTTTTTTTCTTTTCTTTTCTATGTCTTCACTACTTTCCTTCCTTTTCTTCAAGTACAATTTGTAGCATAGACTGTTGCGCTAAGCCGATAGGTTCCATGGATCAACCCAATTTATATCATCTTTGATTTCAAAATTTAACAAACAAATCAAATGACTCATTTATTTAGTTCTATTCTAAAATAAATTTCCCTTTAATTTAGAATTTAGAACCTGCTGATAATATCTCCAAAAAATTATTGCTAGGAGGGGAATATATTGTAATCCAAATGGAATCAATCTTGCAAGTGAGTATAGACCGGAAGTTAAATTGAAAATGTTTTTATGATACAAATTATGCACTTTTTAACATTTTCTTATTTTCTACTATTTGATATTTTCTCTTAGCATTTTTTCCGGTGAATTAGATTGATAATTTTTCTTCTATACAATTAGACCAAAAAGGAAAATTCTTATAAAAACTTTGAATGATCCAACCATTGCGAATACCCTCAGGAAGCGATGCTTAAATATTTTAGAGAAGACTAACAAAGTTATACTTTGCTGCACGTGAGATAACATTCGAAATCTTCAACCGACAATACTAGAAACTCAGTCTGGATGAAATCGGTATAAAGACAATGAAAGCAAATTATACCAGATTTTACAATGAGAAATTCATAGATGATGGTTGAAGGTTTGTAAAAGATGGAAAAATTTTCGTATTAATAATTGGCGCTGCAAATACATCCCTGTGTAGCAAGTAATCTATGTATGTTTATCAAAGAAACACATTTTAGTGATGGCATGGGCAAAGAAACTCCATGAAAAACTGGTTAATGATCCAATTGACAACAAGAGAGAGCTTAACACAAGATATCTTCTCAAGGCATGTGTTAGCTACTAACAAAACTTGGGTAGTGGAAGAAATGATCCTCGCATGAAATTTTGGTAAAATTTTCTATTGCAGTCATCTAATACAACAAATAAATATTCCACCTAATATCAGGGAAGAAGTATGCACTTTTCAGTGGCTGAATGGTAAATATTATTGTCAGAGCTAATTTCTCAAGAGCCAAACATTCAATGTAGTGTAACTTTGCCCCCATAAAAGTCACCAATCACCTCCTCGACTCAATCTCTCTGCTTCTGCCTCGGCTTTCTGTTTCTCCACAATTTCAAGTATCTTGGGATTGAAGAAACGATCATGAACATATTTCCTCTCCTCTGCTTGTATCTCCTTGATGGCACTAGGATATGGGTTTTGAGGAAGTCTCTTCCCTTGAAGACGTGCAATTTCCTTCAATCGGGTATATGCTTTCTTCTTTGCCTTCTTCTCTGTCACATATTCCATCTAGAAAGCGGGAATCAAAGAAAAACAATCCAACTGATTGTTAGAGGACAAAAGTGTAAAACAAATTGTAGAGATAACATATTGAAGAACCAATTTAGGTTACATACATCAGCTATAGCCATTGCTTGCCCCTCACTAACGCCCTGCTCCTTTAATTCAAGAACCCTCAAGGCAAATACACGAGACGGAGGGGGATCAAAAGCATGAAACCTGTTGAAACATTAATCATGTATATGAATAAGTGATTAATGCATTTGATGCTTCAACTTCATTATTTCCAAGAACACGTAGACATGGGTTAGAGCCTATTTGAAAGTTCTCTTAATGAAAATGTAGGCAACATGCAAAATATTAATCTACTCTATGCATCCAATATATGTCAGCCATTAATTAGTAACAACCATTCCTTTGAGGAATTCTTAGCAAATTGATAAAACCAGCATATAGTGCAGCATGTATAATGCATTGAATTAAGAAACCAAGTACATCAAAACCTATTTGGTGGAAAAATAAAACTTGAGCATTTCATAACCAGTAAAAAAAATATAAGAAAGCAAACAATTATAAATTATCAGAAAGCAGAAACAAAGACACAGACATACTATTTTGCAAGTCCAAATGATAAGTTTCGAAACAGGTTATAGGTTAACAGGTTATCAATAGTTACATATTTAAGAACTCAGTCCACCCCCTAAAAGGAGTCCAAAAAATTGAAGAAAGAGAATTAGAGTACTTCTTTCCAGTTTCCATTGTTTTGACAGCAAGGGAATAAGGAATTCAAATTATATACTTGAACCCACTCAAATAGTAGCTCCAAATAAGCAATATTCATTACAACTAGAGTCCTTCTCTTGAATTCTCAAAACTTCTTTCACTCCATCCCCGCTGGGGCAGAGAACCCATCATTGTCTCGGCTGTGCTACCACAAATCTTTTTAGTTCTTAAGAAGAAACTTAATTCATCAAGTTGAAAATAAAATACATGGACGTTCCAGTGGACATTATGCATTTGTTACACAACAACCACTTAGAGGAAGGGTCAAGCAGGGAGGACAACGGGTAGGCGAAATGGAGGTTTGGGCCTTGGAAGGATTTGGTGTTGCTCCTCCACCACCAGAGGCGGATCTACGTGTTAGATTGGGGGGCAGTGCCCCCCCTTAAATTTTCAAATTAAATTACTCATATACCCCTATTTTCAAAAAAATTCACCAAATACCCAACCAATTTCAGTGAGAGGCCACGCGTTCTGCTCACTATGCTCAGGGCAAGTGCTTTGCTTTGTGCTCTCCTTCCTCTTGAGGCTCGTCCTAGACCACGTCATCCACGACACGCGTTCTGTTCCTCCACGGCTCCTCACCAGTTCGGCACCGTCAGCCACAAACTCCACGCTTCTGCTTCCGCTTCCGTTTCTGCCTTTTTGGGCTTCTGTTCTGGACTCCAAGGCTCCGAGTGATGAGGATGATGAAGCAGGTGCTTGTGAACAGAGCACCAATCCAGCTGATATGAAGCGCCTTAGAAGGTAATAATAAGCACTTGAACACTGTGATGGATATGATTGTGTTGTTTGGAGAAAAATAATTTCACTTTCAAGAATGAGGCAATAATAAGCATTTTGTAAATTACCAAGCATTTATTTGGCTGAAATTTCTTAGTTCATTGAGCATCTTGAACATTGTGGCAACTGGCAAGTCTACTGAAGTATAAAGTAATTTTTAATTACTGTGATGGATATGGCATGTGTGTGGAACAATTGAGCATCTAATAACTTTTTCCTTCTTACTCAATCCTGCATGCTTAACAACAACTAGCAACTGCTCCTTGAATTATTTTTCATTTGATTATGTTACTTAGTAGTAATTGCATTTCAAGTAGACTTTCTTTTTTGATGCAATGCAATAATTATATACCTATAATAACTGCAGTCTTATTTAGGCAAATTAGATTTTGATTTCTTCTTTTGTATCTTGAAGATTCTATTTTAAGCTGATATCCACTTTCTATGATTATGGAAATCACTTAATAGTCAAAGTTGGATGCAGTGGTTGGAAATTGATGACTGAAATATCTCAAATTTACATGGACTTACTACATTCTAATTTTTAATTCATCGAAAATTTTAATTTCAAGGGACATCAAGTGTGCCAATATATTGGTTGATGCCAATGGGTCCATCAAGCTTGCAGATTTTGGATTGGCAAAGGTACATTTCTTTAGCAAAATCAACTTTCTCAAGTCAGCATCTTATCATAGCAAATTCCAAATGCTAACCGCTTGCAATTATATTGTTGATTCTTTTTCCTTTGCAGGCAACCAAGTTGAATGATGTTAAATCAAGTAAAGGCTCCCCATACTGGATTGCCCCTGAGGTTTGTGTCTCTGCCTGTAGCATATGTTTTACATAATTGCTTTAATTGGATGAACTAGAATGAGATGGATCATATGGCTATCTAATTCAGTTTAGCACACATACCAAATGTTCTCACTTGCTATAGAATAAACAACTATTCTATAGATGGATATGCTTCTACTGAATTTCTTATGTTTTCAATCAAGTGGTAGTAGTGCTAAATGTTCTCGATGTGAATCTTCTTCATCTATTGATTTAGTTCAAGATAAACAAAATGAGTGTTCAAGAAAGAGAAATGATTTGTATGTTCCTGTTCCGGGTAAAAGACTTCTTATTGAGTGCTCCCCCTTAATTAATTTTCTGGATCCGCCACTGTCCACCACCTATCCTTACTAAGGTAAAGAACCTTCGTATTGAATGGAAATTTTTTACATATAGCCATCAGACCATATGGATGATGGTAAGCAAGCAAACAACGAGCAGACATGGCAGATAAATCAACCCTTGACGCAAAAGCGCTTAGCAAACTCAAATGCACCACAGTGTAAGAAATCAGAGATTTTTTAGTTTTGAACTCCTAATTTCTGAAGACACTGAAAATAAACTTCAGCAACTTGCGCATCCACGATGACAACATCATTACCGAGCACATGGATTGGGACACATCAACTAAAGTGGCTTTTGAACGAGACCTACCAGCTTATGGGGGGAACTCCATGTAAGCTTTCTCCAATTGGCTCACAAGAAACAGGCAGGAATGGCATGGGAAAGAGATGCCACTCTATTTGTAAGGGCAATAACTGGTACTGCTACGAGGGCTCCCACCCCTCCTGCTATACTGGGCTTCCACTTCTGATATTCCTTTTTAAACACCGATGAAATCCAACCAAATTCTAAACAGTGTTGTCAATGGTGGAAGGCCAAAAATTCTACAATATAAACATGCCATTGCAGCCTATGGTGCTGCCATATCTGAGTTCCCTTCACAAATTGCCCATGGTAGTTGGCAAAAAAATTGCCACACCATTCCGTCATGGCAGCCACAGTGCCACCATTTAGCAACAATGATTCTAAATGCTAATTAGAAAACAAATATGAGAGATCTATTACATAGAAATAAAAGGCTAACAAAAACGTGAATCAACAAAATAAATAATCATCAGTCAAGAATATAATTGATATTGAGGACAAAGACATTGTTTAGAGAGAGAAAACGAGAGAAGTGAGCATATACTTATATTAAGTGTTATAAATACAAGGATAATTACACAGAATTACAAGAATATAGCATTACTCTAACTAACATATAATTCTGCCATATTAACATTATTAATATAAAATTACATTATTTCCAACACTCCCCCTCAATCTAGAGCATATAAGAGATATTTGTCTTACATGCTCCAGCTTAGTGGGAGAATCCCAAAACCAAAGTATTGTCTTTGTCTTCATACAAGAGGGCTTTTCTTGACAAAACCAGCATATATTGATATATTTTTTTTCCTTTTGGCATGCAACATGTATAATACAAAAGAAAAAAACAACCCAAAATAAGTTTTAAGAAATCAAGTAAATCAAAACCCATTTGTTGGAAAAAGAACACTTGAGTAACTCAACCATTAAAAAAAATATAAGGACCTAAGGAGAACCACACCATAAAACCTAACTATTGTAGTTGCCTGTTCGCACAGGGTATTATACTGAACTATGCAGTTTACATGCTTATTTAGACATTCAGATAAATAATCATGCAAAGAGTGGGAGACTGATGGGACTCTCAAATGCTATGACAAGGTTTATACGCGACAATACAGAATCAGTTAGAGAGGGGGGGGGGGGGGGGGG
>PYAF01002135.1:592237-639591 GCA_007407185.1 Glycine tomentella
CACATCATACAGCAATGCAGAAACAAGAACTAGATGCTCAAACACTGCAAATGGAACAAAAACTAGAGACAAGGAAAAAGGGCAATACTTTATGGCGTCATGGGATTTGGATTCCGGATATTTCTTATAAAACTTCTTCACATAAACATCCTCAGGAAGAGTGATGGTCGGAATTTTCCCTGCAGATCGAGGAAACGTTGCAGGTGGCGCCCTGATAAACACAGTAACAAATAAAACATTACACACTTTTCCAAAATAAAAAATAAAAAAACCATAGAAGGATCATCACCATGATCAAATAAACATTCAAAATAGAAATTCAGCGAATCTAAAAAATTCCCAAAACCATTAAACTCAGCAAGTGAAGTCTAGACCAAGACTTGAAAATTGAACATCACAAACACCATAATCCGTAAGTAAAAAATATAAAACATGACACAATTTTCCAAAAATAAATAAATAAATAAATAAATGATCATCACTATGATCAAATAACATTCAAAATAAAAATTCAGAGAATCGCAAAAATTCCTAAAACCATTAAACTCAGCAAGTGAAGTCTAGACCAAGACTTGAAAAATGAACATCACAAGCACCATAACCCTAAATTTGATTCAGGAAAATTAAATAAATAAAAAAAGATTTCAATAGTGAAATGCACGATACCAGACACTGAAAAAAAAAAAGTTCCATTTTTTTAGCAAAATGGGCGTAAGTGACTAAAACCCAGATGGGGGATTCTCAAATGGCAAAGGAAAAATGCAAAATCAGAATGCAAAACGAAAGATTAAAGAGAATGAATCGGAAATTAGGAGATTAACTGTTCCATGGCTTTGAGCCACGCGGGTTGCGCCTTGGCCAAACCCTTCACGAGCTTCCTCGTTCGAGACAGAAAATCCCCTCGCATAAACGACATCGTTTAGCTTCTTCTTCTTCGTTGTGTTCCGTTCTTTCTGTTGCTGGTTCGCGTCGATGCGGCTCTTGCAGTCAGAAAGACTGGGCACAAGGAGTTTTGCACATTTGCCTATGCTACGTTGTTTTATCTAACATTTGACCCATCCGGTTTAGTACATTTAGCCCAGGTCACCGGAGTTATTTGATGATAAACCGGTTTGGATTTTTGTTGAAAGAAACCGATTTGGATTTTACCGTAGTTTTCCCATACTTTCCTTTGTTTATATTATGACTTAACTATATATTTTCGATCTTTATAAAATTATCAAGTTTTGATTTTAGATTTTATAAAAAAGATTGTTGATTTTCATTTACCTTTCTAAAAAGTTAGAAATTTTGTTTCTGATTTCTATTATTATCTTGTTTCCTAATTATAAGACTATATTAATTAATTTACATAAGTTAATTAATTTAGTTAATCACATAAAATTTGTTAGTAATTTATATTATTTCTTCAAATTATCTTTAAAATTACTGGGATGAGTTATCATCTCATTTTTTTCACTTAATTATTTTTTACATAATTAATTAATAACATTAGTATTCTTCTTCAATCTTATAAGAGTGAGAATGAATTTATCCTATTAATTTATGACTGTAATTATAAAGTAATAAAGGTATATTAGTAAAAAAATAATAATTAATACAAAAAATAACAGCAAAAGAGTCTTGTAAAAAAGATAAATAATTTTTTTATAAAAAAAGTCTTATACTTAAAGACAGAGATAATATTATGTAATATTCTTTAACTACTTTATTTGTTTGACATAGTATCAAGTGAGCATCCTAGGCAACACCTACTAGTGTCTATGGTATAATGTAAATATGTAATATCTTAAAAAAAGCTCTAGATCCTTAAAATAAATGTTATTTTATCTACCTTAAAATGAACTTTAGGTTAGGGGGACCAAAAATAGTTATTTTAGATTTTGGAAGGATTAAAACCAAAGAAAAATAATTTATAGGAACCAAAATAAATTTTGTTCATTCTATAGAAACTAAAATTAATAATTTTAAATTTTAAAAAATAAAAAACAAAGAATTTTTTTATAAGAACTAAAATCAAAACATGGTTATTTTATGAGAATAAAAGCATATTTAAGTTTTATATATATATATATTTAAGTTTTATATATATATATATATATATATTTTATTTTTTTTTGTTTTGTGCATGCTTTTTTCTAGGAGATGATTATAGTTTGAACCTCTTTGCCTTTTTTTTTCCCGACAGCTTACTCAAAATGAAAGATAAAGAAAATCAAAGATAAAATTAAAATGCATATGCTTGTAAGTTGAATTTTGTTTATAGAAGTATTGTTGGGGGAAGCATGCATGCATTGGAGATTAAAAAAAGTCAAAATTTAATGTACATATATTTTTAGTTTTAGAAAAAAAATAAAAAGAAAAAATATATAGTAAGATTATGCATCTTAAGAAAAAAATGTACAGTAGAAGATATTATTATTACCGATAGTAAAAATTCTGTTTTCTTAGGTAAAATGAAATATAAAGAAATGTTTTTTGAAATTGAGGAGAAATTTGTAGAAATAAATTACTCAAATTATGACATATTATTTCTATGCGTAGTAATTTAATTTGGTTTGCCAGATTAAAATTCAGAATTTAAAATTAAAATTGTGATGGGCTATAAATTTAAACAATAGTCTTTTTTTGTTACTGTTTCTGTTTTATTTTGTTGGTGCAGATTTGAACAATAGTATTTGAGAGAAAAAATAAATAGTATTTGAGCAAATTAATTTACTCAAGTTGAGCCAAGCTATAAGAGTCTTGTGACCTCTGGGATCTGGCCAAGCTACAAGTTGAATATTAGTATTTGAGAGAAAAAAAAAATGATTTTACTTTGCGAGAGCTATAACTTGAGTTCGATTTGAGGATAAGCTGCACTTTGTAAGTGAGATAAATAATTTTATTAATAATAGTGTCATAATATTAACCTTTTTTTTTATTAATTTTTCAAGTAATGATAGACATCCATCCACATATATTAAACACCTCATCAACACTGATAATTTTTTTTTTTTTATCTTTCTCTTCATGTCAAATCATAATACTTATAACGTTTCTCTCCCTCTCTCACTAGGTTTATAACAGTATATTGGGTGTCCATGAATACTTTTCCCAATTTTTCATCATTTTTTCCAAGACACTTTCTCTAACTATGCATAGTTTAGTTTAGAACAAAATGTGCAAGAAAAAAATGGAACTGAGGATGAAATCATACATTCATTAACTATCTACAAGTACTTACAATAAAAAAGCATGATCACATTTCACAATTTGCTAATTATTCACCTATACATAACCAGAACTTGTAACTAATTTTCATGATCTGGTGAGCATTTTCTCAGGATTTGTAAATCGAATATCAGCTGTGCTTGTTTTTTGTTCCTTTACATGAACTCCCATCCATTCAACATCCCTTCTTTCGTTTTCCGAAAATGAAACCTCAGCATGGTTCCATCCATCCTCAGTGTACAATGTTTCAAACTCTTCACTGCGAAATTGGAGCTGCAGATTGAACAGAATAATATGATTTGTCTGAACTGAATCATCTATAGTCATAAATTTGAAGTAACCAGGGAACTTTTGACTCCCATTAACGAACAGGTCGAGCATGCAGCAACCACAAGTATCCAAAGATCCAGCAACACAGAGAGTGATCATCGGGAGCTGGCCGCGGAACCAGAAGCACAGGGATGGTGCACTGCTGCAGTGATTGAACAAACTCTGGATAGTCAAACCTGGTAATGGAAAACAGAAACATGTGTCCCCGGTCCGGTACAGTGCCTGTCAGTCACAGAAGTGTGAATTGAAAATGTTGTTGGTATGCTGTCTATTTATTTCTTTCCTCTCTGTTTCTTTACATCCAATTTCAGTTGTAATCCAAGGAAGTGTTATTGTTGGAGAACAAGTCACACATTAGTGCATTAGATACAATTTAAGAATTATATAAACAAGAGGACCATGAGTTAAGTGTCATGGTATTTTTGGAAAAACGGGTCATTCAAATTAAAACCTAGTAATACACTTTCCCTCACTTAGGATAAGGACTCACATACATATTTTTAGTTAAATATGTTTTTAGTCCTTCTAAATATAGTGAATTTTGATTTTTCTCTACGTTACTATTTAATGATAACGTGACATACATATTCTTTGTTAAATACGTTTTTAGTCCTTCTAAATACACTTGAGCCCCTGCTCTGACATGGCATGTCTAGATGTATATCATGTCATCACAAAGTAGTAATTGAGATCATTTTTAAAACTATTTGTGGTGTATTTAGATAAACAACTTAATTAAACTCCTGTTGAACAAGTGGTTATGTATAACTTTTTTCTATATTGAAGAGGGAATAAGCTGAGAATAGCATATGAATCATAAGCTCTACAAGTGTCTGTGCCATACATTAAACTCAAACATAAATAAACTCTACCAAACATTCCCTCACAGTGCAAGACTGAGAAAAGATGAAAACAAAGGTATGATGATACCTGAGTCAGCAACATTTCCTTAGAGCGGGAAGTCAATGATGTGCAATTCACTGCTGAAAGACGCATTATATTTGGTGGCAGCCCTCTGATTTCTTTAAGCTCCTTGCAACCATCCAAATAAAGTTCTGTCAAAGAGTGACATGCATTGATGCCTGATGGTAGGATTGTGATATTGTTACGTATGAGGTACAAACGTGTCACATGATCCAAGCAAGGAAGAAGGGTAGTAAGAAATTCATCTGTCAAACAGCAATGGCCAAAACTAACATTTTTTTCACACTGATAAGAACTGTCATCCCTCACATTCGAAGATATTGTTTCTTGCTCTTGACCTTTGTCCTCTTTTATTTGCACAAGCCCCTTGCAGTTGTTAGCTTGCAAGATCTCAAGTTTAGGAAACATAAAAATACTACTCGGGAGTTCAAGCAGACCATTGCATCCATTCAAAGTCAGCATTGTGAGGCCAACAAGATTTTCAATTGAAAAGGGCAATTCTCTTATGCCACTATCACTCAAATAGACATACCTTATGTTTTCCATCTTCCCTAAAATCTCTGGAAAACTCTCGAGACTTGTGCATATCCGGAGGGACAGGGTTTCAAGAGAAGTTAAATTGATGCCATGAGGAAGAACCCTGAGACTGGTGCAATAGTCAAGATTCAACACTTCAAGTTTATGAAGGAATCCAATGGAATCATGAACTTCAACTAAATTCTTGCAATCATCAAGATGCAGCTTCTTTAAATTCGGTGCTCCAGACAAGTCAGGTACTTGTTTTAATAGTTTGCAACCGCTTAACTTCATTTCAGACAAGAACTTAAATTTCTGCCAAATGCAAACAGTAACGGAGTAACTATTTTAAGTGGAGCACTAATTAAAATTCAAGACCAAATAAATATCAAGATAGTAAGGTCCTGTTTGGATAAGTACTATTGAAAAACGTTCATCTAAACATGGCCTAAGCAATAATACATACCATGATTAATTGATTGTCAAATGAAAAGAAACTCATAGACAAGTCAAGTATAACGAATTTCTTTGGATCACAATGAGCTGGCAGCAATGATTCAGGGTATCCACGCCATTTTAGCACCCTCAAAGTTTTGGGGAGATGGCTAGGTCCTCTGGAAAACCGAGCATTCTCTATAACCAGTATTTTAAGGTTTTCCATCTTCTTGAATGCATTTCCATCCCATTGAACTTCTTTATCTTTGAGCAGATGTAGCATGACGATTTCAGTTTTATCAGATCCCTTTAAGCCAAAAGCATCAAATTAGGATCAATTTTCACATTATAAAACATATTCTTGGTACAAATAATTTTTTGTCAACATATAATAGAAAGGTAGAGGGTTAAATTTATCTAAAAAGGAAAAATCAAGGAACCAAGAGATAAAGAAACGCTGCACATACCTTGTTCTCTTTCAAAACATGAAGAATATCTTTAGAGAACCACAATCTAGAGCGTTCACCCGGCTTTAAGGGTGATTCTTGCCGTACAATTTCCTTACCCATATCCTCAATCAGATCATGCATTCTCACATGACAGTGAACAATTTTTATGAGACACTTATCAAGCAACACCTGGATAACATAGTCTATAGAGGAGCCACGACCACTCTGTAGAATGCTTATGACATCACTTAGTTTGTATCCTTTAAAGAAGCAAGCTATATCTAGAAAAATTTCCTTCTCAAATTCCTTTAAGCCATCATAGCTTACTCTTAGGATTCCCTGAACATTTTGATGAGGAATTCTTTCATAAGTATCTAATGCAGAATTCCATTCCGACACTGTTTTGCCAAATAAGTCAGAACCTATTATTTCAAGAGACAATGGGAGGCCATTAGAGTAAAGTATTACTCTCTTTAAAATGTCCATGTAATTAGGATTAACTTCTTTGCTTTTGAATGCACACCAACTAAACAATTCCATGGCTTCTTTAAGATTTAATCCTTCTACTTCGTAAGTTTTTTCGACACCATAAACATGTAGCAAATGCTTATCCCTTGTAGTTATAATAATTCTGCTGCCAGAACCAAACCAATCAAGTCCACCAGCAAGTGCTTCTAGTTGCTCCAATTTGTCAACGTCGTCCAGAATCAAAAGAATTTTCTTCAGACAGAGCCTGCTTTTTATTATAGGAATTCCTTTGTTTACATTCCACAACTTAGCATCCGTCTTTCCTACTAAATCAAAAAGAAGTGTCTCCTGAAGCTGTACCAACCCATTCTTCACTGAATTTTCTCTATCGGCCAGAAAACAAAGGCTCTCAAATTTATCAGCAATGAAATTGTACACTGCATATGCAAGTGTCGTTTTTCCTATTCCTCCCATGCCATAAATCCCTATCATGTGGACTTGATCATTTAATTCAACATGAAGAAGTGAGGCTATTTTCTGCACACGAGACTCTAACCCAACAGGGTACTTAGCAACATATAAAGGGCTACGATTAATCTCTTTAGAGACCTCCTGAAAGATCTCCCTAATGAGCTCATATTCGTACCTGCTCAAATACAAATTCAAGTGTGAAGTCAAAACCATTTCTAGTTTCACTCATTATAAATTCTATTGAATCCTTGAATAGAGGCTAAAGGAAGTAATCTTAACCATTGGTTAAAACAAATTAACCTCTGATACTCCAAGACAGTCATGATTTTCTACTCATATGCACTCGTTAACAATTTAATATCTACACTTGATTTTCTTATTAACAATGAAATTACTTGCTTTACTCTCTAAACCTGCACACAGTAATTTTTTAAAGATAAAAGAAAACTACTTTGAATATGTTTTGAGTCCCTGCAAAGGTAAGATTCGTGCTTAGTCCCTCAAAGATAAACCGTTTTCTTTTAATTCGTAGTCATGGAAATGTGTTATTCGTTGTCCTTAAATCCATAAACAAAGGACCAAAAGGAAACAATTTTACTGTGAAGGACAAGGGCACATTACATATTTTGATGAGAGACCAAAAGGAGACCGTGTACCTTTTAGGAACTAAAACTGAACATTAACATTTGCTGAGACTAAAAACATCGGTTTAATTACCCTTTTGGTCCTTATATGCATAAACTTTTCCTTTTGGTCCTATAGTTTTTTAAAATTGCTTAGGGCCGTTCCATCTAGATCCTTTAAAAGTGCTATAAAACTAAAACTGTTTTAAAGGGTCTGTATTTAACATTGTTAAACGGTTTCAGAGAGCGAGGACCAAAAGGCTTAAAAAATTGCTACTATAGGGATTAGAAGGGAAATTTGTTGCAACTACATATACCAAAACCAAAAAGCATATTTAAATTTAATCAATAAAATTTACAGGTAAAAGATAGTACATGTTGAGTTACTCACCCATGTTTGAAATGCCAGCCAGAAAGATTAGCAGCTTCCTGCAAAGCAAACCTCCATCTTTTCACCTTCTCCTTGTCACTGATTCTTCTTTCATGCATGGCCAGTGCTTCTCCATAACTCCCTCTTTGATGGCGCACATCGCACGGATCCACTTGATAAAAAACAGGCCAAACCAACCTGCCCTTGTGATTCATGCATTCCATGATACTCACAAGCTCTTCCAAACAAAAAGTAGAAGATGCATAGTTTGCTGAAAAGACCACAATTGCAATCCGAGAGTTTTGTATTGCGTGCATTAGAGAAGGTGTGATTTCTTCTCCTTTTTCAAGCTCTTGGTCGTCCATGAAGGTGTTGATTCCTTTTTCATGTAGTACATTGTAGAGGTAACCGGTGAAACCAGTGCGGGTATCTGCACCTCGAAAACTAAGGAAAACATCGTAAGTCCATCCGAAGGTAAAGGAAGAAGAGGAAGAGGATGAGAATGTCGGAATTATCATGGTACTCATAGCAAAAGTAAAGACTATTGAGTCTTGAGAATGAGAGTGATATAGTAAGAGTTCAGGTAGAGATATCAGGTAATATGAAGAAAGTTTGAGAGAATGAAGTATTAGCAGGAACGAAATGAGACATGTCCATTAATTTTCCTCATGTTCAAAGTCAATGAATGAAAATTAGAAAATAATAAAGGTAAAATAAAAGTTTGGTCCTTTATTGATATTTTAGTTTTAAAAAGTTTCACTTTCATTCCTCAGTGTCACTAAATTGACTAAATTAGCCTAATAAACTAATAAAAGAATAATTTAATCTAACAGTTTAAGAAACTAAAAATTATGTTTTAGCAGTTGAGAAAAGATAGAAAGTGGATCTTAAAATATGGATAGAAACTAAAAGTGTATTTTAGCACTTGTGAAAAGATAGGAGACCAAATTCTTGACTTTGGAGCAGGAATGCCCAAACATTAATCCAAATGGTAGAAGCACTAACAACTGCACGGTGTCGTTCTTGTCCCAAAGTGGATCGAAAGTAACTCGGAAGCCAAGAGGAAAGTGGAGGGAAGAAATGATCAGATGGCTCTCTTGTTTGAATCCTTGCAGCGTACGTGGGACGATACTTGAGACTTTTCTCAAACTTGGTTACACTTATTACAAGTTAGGTTTAGAAAATACTTTTTGTTGGACACTTGACAGTTTGATATAAATAGAATATATCAATATTAAAAATATTTTTTTAACTTTAGAAAATTCAATTTAAAATATAATATGTAATATTTTAAAAAATAACGTCTCTCACTTTTTTTTCAAACTAGGCTTGTTGTCATAGAAAAAGCCTAATAAATTAGTTTATAAATGTTAATATACTATATCATTTTATATCTTTTGTTATATTACTTATGTTTTATTTGATTAAAAGTCTATCTATAAACTAATATATAAGTTTTTTTAATAAAATATATAAGCTTAAATATGTTTTTAGTATAAAAATATATATTTTTTATTACTAGTATAAAAAGAATTATCTTTGGTCCCTGATTTTTTTTAATTTTTAGATTTTTTATCACAACTATCAATATGTTTTATCATCAATTAGATGAATTGGAAATATAACAGCGATTAAGATTACCAATCTTTCTTTAGATATTAGGATGCAATCATGAACACGATAATTATGAAATCAATTTTACATGTTTTTATAAGATCAATTTATGCATTTACAATTGAAGGGTGGGGAGAAGAAGGCACAAAACTTTTATAGTGGTTCGATTACTACAACGATCTACATTCAGTTCCTCAATCAACCTCAAATAGTGTTGTATAAATAACAATATATTTATATTTCAAAAGTTTATATATTTTATGTGGCTAAGTATTATGCTTTAAAAGTTTATATTTTGATACATGTTCATATCTTGAGCTTACGTGCATTCAATTATTTTATAGAAAAGAATTTCATTTTATATTCAAAAAAAGATTTTTTATTTTTTGTGGAGCATTATGCGGAAATTGGTTTTGAGTTGAAATCTTTGACTTCGTTGTCTCATATACTCTCAATACGGCTATGAAGCACAGAGTCTGACACGGACACTCGATAAGTGTCAAACAAGTGTTCAAATGTGTCGATGTTTGAAACTTCAAACAAGAAAGGTAACCTTGTTTCATAGCAATACGGATTTCAAAATGTTATGTTATCATTTTTACATAATTAAACAGTTATAATATCTAATACCTTGAGCGTGGTTTTTCATATCTCTTGATCCTATCTTTCTCTAAAAACAAAAATGGCTCATGTGCATCAAAAAAATCAGATCAGATTTTCTAGAAAAGCAATGTGCTTCTTTTTAATAAAAATGAGATTGAAGACAACGACTCTCGATATAAAAATCAGTTTCTTCTTTCTTTCGAGTGAGAATTTTCAATACTTTCTATAGAATCTTGCAAAAAGCCTTTTCTTTCTTATTTATAATAGTTAAATATGTTGGAGATCCCTAAAATATATATGAATTTGGCAACTAATCACTGAATTTGTTTTGCTTCTCATTAGGTCCTTTAAACTTTAGAAGTTTTATAGGAGATCCCTGCCATTAGTTTCCATGCAAAACATGATGACATGTCTATTGGTGACTTTTTTGGATTGCTGGTGACTTCTTGAGGCAAATTCAGCCTTATGGTAGAGACCCTAATGACTAGTCTTGGAAGCTTAAAAGCTTGGGTTTTAGGCTGAACTTTAACATCTAACTTGTTGGTTTCAGTGTATGAATTGGATTTCAATTCACACAGGACAAATCTAGCAGTCGTCAATATGCATAATACCTTATGATCAAATGTTGCACGCTTTAGGAAAACACATCTATCACATAGTTCAGTCAATCTTATTGATTGCATGACTTTCCTCTTTATGACTTCATCCACAGTTTGACCTTTATACATATCTGACAATCTTTTCAGACTTTCTATGGCTCCTGGGGCTGTAGAAGCAGATGCATCCGCAAACAATTTACACATTTTCCTAAGAAATACATTCTGAGTATGTGGTCTCATTTGCTTCCTAGTTTTTGGTCCTTCTCCAAAAATGGTTTATGATGGTGGTTGAAGCTTGTTGGGGGTTGGTGTTGATGTAGATCCAGATGGTGATGGTGTTCAATTAGCCTTTCTATTCGTTGGTGCAGTTGGGTTTTTTTTGGACAAAATTAAGGGTTTTTAGGACAGTAGTTGGGGTCATTTGCTTCCTGTTCTTTGGTGTTTTTACAAAAGTTTGTGTGTTTTTCTTATTGCCATTTGATGTTGTTGAAGCCATACTAGTGGTTAGAACATTTTTTCCTTTATCATGCTTTGATGTTATCCCATGTTTTCTCTTGTTATTTGCCTAACAAATAAAGAAGATGATAATATTTTAGAAAATGGCAATTTTAAATTAACAAGTTATGGATAACAACTTTGGAAGGAATAAGGAAACATTACCTGAGTTTTTTCGACATTGGCATAAGGTTCATTTTCAGACACCTATGACTGAACTAGAGGACCTTGGTTGGTAGTAGTAGCATCTTGGTTCCCATCAACTTGGTTTCCATCAGCAGTTGTGCTTGCATTTGCAGTTGACCCGTCATTTGAAGCAGTTGGGTTCCTCGACCATATTAGGAGGTAAGGGACACCTCCTAGAATTATGGCTTGATTCCTTGCACCTACTACATTGATATTTGGTAGTTTTTCTCCTAAGTTTGGTGGGGTTTGACTCCTTATTTGGTTCCTTTCTTCTATGTTTTTTTGGCCTACCCAAACCTCTTTTGTACTCAGGTGGTAAAACACTAGCAGGATTCCTTGAACTCTTCCACATTCTTTGGCTATTCATAGCAGAGATCTCATTTGAATAACAAATGTCATAAAACTTGCTATGATACTCATGGACAAATGACTATGGTTTTAGACCAATATACCTTATGAAAGTCACTATATGGCAGCATGGAATACCAATTATACCCAAAACATTACAAGTACAAGTCTATCAATCAGGTTTTCAACAAATTTCTCACCATTCAAGGCATGAGTGACCTCAACTATTTTGTATACAGAATACACAATGGTCCAATTACGAGTGGTTCTATTTCCCTATCTAATCTCTTATCTGGTTTAGGCATGATTTCACCAACATATTTTTATAATTTAGTCTTCTGTGTTTCAAATCTAGCCATTAAGTATTACCAAATCCACTCAAACAATGTTATTATTGGCTTCTCCCTAGCCACTAATATAGTACTATTAAATGTCTCACTTAAATTATTCATCAACAGGTCACATTTAGGATAGTGAGAAAAGGCATGCTTACGCCATGCATTTGTGTAAACAATTTTCATTAGCCATTCATAAGCATCTTGTTTCATCTCCTTGATTTGCAACATTTTGTCTTCCCACGCCTCCTTAAATGTTGCTTTAGCCGCTCCCATCATTAGGTCTCTCAAATGTGTGGCTCCACTAAACTTGTTCTTGAAATTTTGATACAAGTGTCTCAAGTAGAATCAATTTTCATCACCAGCTCACATTGCTCTTAAAGTATGCACTAATCCCTACAAACAAATGCAATAAACACATTAACTATGACAAACACCAAACACATAATTATTGGAAGTGACAGGGACCTAATAGAAAATTATAAAGAGTTACAGAGACTTAACACAAAAACATTAAAAGTTATAAGGACCTTACAATAAAGAGTTATAGGGACCTAATACACAAGAAACATACCTTTTGTCGATCACTAATGAAAATCCATTTATTGAAATCAATTTCTCCAATATCTTGCACTAGCAACTCCAAAAACCATTTCCATGAATCGTTTGTTTCATTCTCAAGCACAACAAATGCTAGTAGAAGATATTGATCATTGAGATCTTTTTCAACTGCAATCAACAACTAACCCCCATACTTACTCTTTAAATGACACCCATCAATACATATTATTGGTCTACATGCTTTCTTGAAGGCCAATTTTCTTCCTTGTAGACACACATAAAAGCTCCCAAACCTTGGTAGCAGTAGCCCTCGTGATCTCTCCAGTATCAATTTTAGTTATTACTTTTACAAACATGCTTTAGCTCCTCACCATATACCTCCAGTGAAGAATATTGTCTAACAACATCCCCATCCACTATTGCTTTAGGGATAATCTTGGCCTTCTAAGCAACAACCAAAGATATACAAATACCATACTTGAATCTCACATCATACATAATCTATTCCAATTTCACATCATTTTTGGTCCTTAAACTCTCTACAACAACCTTAGACACCCATTTGGATGAAGCATTTTTTCTTTGAAGGCCCTTAAAATCTCTTATAATATTCCAAAGCTTTAGTATGTTCTCTGTTACTTGTCTGGATACGACTTATGTTATATAGTTTTTTCCTATGCACATATGTGAAAAAAATGGTTCCAGTTGTTCTACTATCTTAGCCTTACTAAGAAGAGTTTGCTAAATTCTATAGGATTTTTGCACCACACAAATAAATCCTTAAAGACAATGTGCCTCCACACATCTCAGACGATGGTTCTCTTTGTTGGTTCTTTTATCATTCATACTTTTCAATATCATATTGTATTTTACTATGTTGTTGCGCCAACATTTTCCAACAAATAGAAGCTTATTTGAATAGCTTCAAATAGTCATGTCAATTACACAAGTCACTACTATATAAAAGGGCTTTAACATCGGTTCTAGAGGAGTTTTAACATCGGTTCTAGAACTGATGTTGAAACGGTCATAGTTGAAAGTAGGCATTTTTAACATCGGTTATTAAAATTGATGTTGAAAATCATTATCTACATTGGTTATGACTGTAATCGATGTAAAAATGTGGTCAAAATTGTGTATTCTGAAGCGTTTTTTACATCGATTCTGAAAATACCGATGTTGAAAGTATCTTTACAACAAACGGACTCAAATTTTCCTTGCTTGGATTGGATTCTTGGATTGATTGATTGTTTAGCCTTCCATGATCATCATCAGTGGAAGAGCCACAAACTTTGTGTGAGGAAAATAGAAGAACATAGATGAAAGAAAGAAGAAAAATAAAGAGCAATTGATAGAAAAAGAGAGAAAAGATTTTAATTCTGAAAAATTGCACAAGAAGCTAGAATTTTGTTTTTGTGTGTCCACAAATAACTCCTTTCTACACTAATATATAGTGATTTAACAGAATGAAGGGATGAACTCTCATTAGGCTCATCTAAGCTAACTAATTATGTTAATTACATCAAAATTCAAACTCGCAGTCCAAAACTCAAGTGCAAAGGTTCTGACATACAAGTCTAATTTTACCATCAAACTGGCAGAATTAACCCACACTTATCTCTGACAAAATTGTATCTCTTTTCCTTAGCTTTTCAGGGACTACTCATATACTTCATTTGGAGCTCTGCAGAATCCTATAAGTCCTACACAAGGAAGATAAATCAAGTAAGCACAAAATCTAAAAATAAGCAATAATTATCAATTAAGCCCAATTATTTGCCTAAGACCAAAATTGAGTTAAAGTGAGAAAATAAGAATCTAAGAGAAGTCAAATAAATAAATAAAAAATAGAAAAATACTATACTAAAAATGTTCAATCAGTGATCTAGAAAAATAACTTGTCATCATTTTAATATGAACTTGTTAGCTACAATTTTTTAAAGTCATTCACAGTTACACATTGGAGTTGAATAGGACTAAACTGGAAACAGATGTATATATACTATTCTGTAGAGTTCCACTCCAATTTAGGTTACAGACCACGGGCCAAAGTGTGTGAACTAATTATCCAAAACAGTTCGTTTATAAAAAAGAAAAAAAAACAATTCCATTTGGCAATACCTTTTGAACTTACATTGTATCTTTATGAAAATACATAATTCACTTTCACTTGTATTAAGCAGACATAGAGAAAGCCACTTTATTAGTGAATATAAGTTACAATGCAATATATGTACCTTGAACAAGTGATGAAAGCTAATACATTTTGAAACAAAACTCTTATGCTACTGAACACAAAAACACAAGTTGTTTTGTTGCATTCTGTCCAAATGAATTTGGTATTAGAGATCATTTTGACACAAAAGGCTTGAAATCTTTATCAGCACTTTTGTCATAATACTAAAAGTCTAGAACACTATCGTTCCCAACCATCTTGGTGATGCTATATGTTTCATCTGATTTTAGGTTAATTTTCTTTTGGAGAAAGTGGAGTCTACCTTCATCAGAAACTTTACACACTCAAATCACAAAAAGGGGAGAAAGCTATTAAGGCAAAAAACAAAAACAGAAAGGCACAACACAACATTTTTTACAAGTAAATACTAAATAACATATTGTCGGTTAGGTAATTTTATGTAAATAATTAAATTGAAGTATTGCTCTAAAGTGTTGACTAATGTGTACCTTGCCTTGTTACTTATAGGTTTCTTTCTTGGTTGCTTTGTTGCTCTATTAGTTGCCACTATATTAAGAATAACATCTCAACAATTCATAAAGAAGAAGGAGGGGACATTTTACATGGAAAACATTTTTCCATTATACAGGTGATTGTATTTTAGAGAACCCTGTTTGCTTATCTATCTATGGATTTGCTGATCAGAAAATCGACTATTGCTTTTATTCTATTTCCATAATATTCATAATGACTCTATCTCTTTATTTCCAAATTATTTTTTTAAAAGGGAGTATTTTTTGCAGTCTTTTTGGATATATCACTCTACATATGCTTATGTATGCTGCAAACACATTTTATTGGAAGCATTATCGGGTCAATTATCCGTTCTTATTTGGCTTCAGGCCTGGAACAGAATTAGACTATAGAGAAATTTTCCTTCTAATCGTTGGTCACGCAGTGGTTGCACTATTATGTTTCTTGATAAATTTGCCGATCGAGATGAACCCAAGGGGTCAACACTATAAGACGAACACTGAACTTGTTCCTTTAAGCTTAGTTGTTGTAAGATACCTAGTTTGGATTTAACCTCTTGGTTGACTATTTCATATATCGTTTCAGAAGTACACTTTCCTTGATCATTGATCCTCACCACAATTTGTGCTCTACTATACTTCAGTAACCTCTTCAATTTATTAAATCTTGGTTTCTTGTGCAGCTAGTTCTTCTGATTACCTTTTGCCCTCTGAACATCATATTTCGCTCGAGTCGTTTCTTCTTTATCTAGTGCTTATTTAGCTGTATATGTGCTCCTTTTTTCACGGTAATGGAAATTGGAAACAAAAAGGAAAATTTTAAATGACAATTAAATGGACTCAATGCAACTGAAAATTGACTTATCTTTGCAGATTAGGCTTCCAGATTTCTTCTTGGCTAATTAGCTTACCAGCAAGGTCTTTTGCTCCTACGGATTCATTATTCATATATCACAATCATTAATATATTCTGATATCTTATGCCATGCCATGTTTTACTTTGGACTTTAGTTCCTGGTACGGATAAAGATATTTATCCTTTATCTTGTTAACCCAAATATTCAAAATATCTTAACCAACCAAGAACAGAAGATATATTAACAGAAGATATATTGTTATCTTCTAATTATTCATATCTCCGGATATCCCGGTAAAAGATAACAGGCTTCAACCGTCTACCATCAAGGTCCAGGTTAGAATTCTATAAATAAAGCCTACTTCATGGTGAAAGGGACACACACACACTATTCTGACTCTCTCTTTCAATTCACACTGCACACACCGCACGCCAATTGCGTTGTGAGTACTGCTGCTGTGATCTTCTTCTTCCTTAAGCTGCTTCGCTTCCATAAGCTTCTTAAGAGAGAGAGAGAGAGAGTCTGATCCTACATTAAAGTATCCAACATCACTTGTTGGACATTTCTGTTCTCACCGAGCAGAACAGTGGCGCCGTCTGTGGGGACGATAAATTTCGAATCCCACCATCTCTCAATGGCTAACACCAGAAGATACCGAAATATCAGACGTGAAGACCCACCCAGCAATCCGAATCCGGAGAATGTGGTGGCAGAAGACGCATTGTCCCATACGGCTTCAACCCATGCGGGACCTGCAGCTCATGAGCCGGCCAACACACCGGCAGCACAAGAAAACTCTGAAGCTCCACAGCGCTTCATTCAGAGTGCTCTCCAGTCTTTGATGGCTCGAATGGAAAATCTGGAGAAGCGTTATGAACTCCAGCGCCAGGAAGACATCCAAAGGCTGATTACTCAGTTGGAGGATCGCGACAACAGAAGGCTAGAAGAGGACCGTTGGCAAAATACCGACGGAAGGCGAGAAGAGGATCGTAGGCAAAATACCGACGGAGGGCGAGAAGAAGATCGTCGGCAAAATACCGACCACACGGGAGATCATGCAGGAGCCGACCAGCCCCATGCAACAGCAAGGAGATCGAGGCCAGCCATGTCGGCCCGAACAGTCGGGACCGACCAGAGAGAACCGATCGACCATTCTGAGCGGGGCAAAATGTCTCGTTCACAACACGAAGCTCATCGGTCGTTGTCGGCCGTATCACCTGAACATGTCTCGGAGGAGAGACCGACGGGCGAGGTCATCCGTCATTCCGGTCAAGGTGATGGCACGTACAGAAAGAAGTATAGTCGGGGCCACCAAAATAATAGTCCATTCGTCGACCGCATAGTGAAGGCCCCATTTTTGGAAGATTTCGACGGCTCCTTCCTTAAAAAATACGACGGGAGCCAAGATTCACAGGTACATATCGACGAGTTCGATATGCAGATGTGCGTTCGAGGAATTGACGAACCCATCATATCTCGGATCTTCGCTACAACCCTTACAGGAGCTGCCCAGACATGGTTCCATTCGTTGCCGTCGAGAACCATTTGTCACTTCAAGGATTTCGGCCAGAAGTTTTTGCTGAATTTCGCAACCAGCAAGAAACAGCCGAAGTCGCAATTCGCTCTGGGCAAGATACGCCAGCAGCCCGGAGAAACATTGCAAAGTTACCTGGATCGGTTCAAGGAAGCCGCGCTACAAGTCCAAGGCCTAGAGGAGAGAGTACACGTCCATCTCATATCCGCCGGGCTCAACGGAACATCCCGCCTCGCCAAATCGATCTATAAGGACCCGGTCAAATCCCTGAATGAGTTCAGGATCCGATCCAGGAAGTACTTGGAGTTAGAACAAATGGAGATCGCAAACTCAGCACCAAGGGAAAACAAAGAACCCTCCTCGCCTTGGAACCGACGACAGGAGAATTCCCAGGTCGGACCGTCCAGCCGACATCCAGCGAATACCCCGGCAGGCCGACCACCTCGGAGCAGTCCCGACCCTCATTCCAGGCCCGGGAGGTACGAGTTGAAGTATCACAATTACGCTTCATTGACCGTCCCACGTGGCCAAATATGGAAGGAGGTCGCCTTCACCGACATGAGAAAAGTCAACCGACCTCCTCCGATTGTAAGGAAACAAGGACTGGACTATTCCCGGTATTGTGATTTTCACAATGGACCGGGCCATACGACCGACCAGTGCTGGGAGCTTCAAGATGCTATAGAAAAATTTGTGCGAGAAGGCAGACTGCGACAGTACGTGATCCGAACTCAAGGGCGTCACGGTAAGAGGAAAGCCCAGCAGGAGAATAAGCAACGAAATGACAAGGGGAGCGAGAAAGACGAAGAATTCTCAGAGCTCGAGTTCGAGTGCAACGTCATCACGGTGGGAATGAGAGAAGGAGGCAACACAGCCAACCAACGGAAGAAATACCTCAAGTAAGGTTGGTAAGGGATCGACCGAGGTTCAAGGAAGGACAACAGCAAGTCGGAAAGGACTGTACCGGGTTGTCCAAGACATTGTAGCACAGCCGAGAAAGTCCATATGTTTTCCTTTAGTTGGCTTTCAGTCAGTCATTGGGATCACGGAACTCCACCGTGTGTTTCCCTTTAGTTGGCTTTAAGTCCGTCATCGGAATCATGGACACCATGTGTTTCCCTTTAATTGGCTACTGAGCCCGTCATAGGGATCGTGGATTATTGTCTCACCGTGTGTTCCCCTTTAGTTGGCCATCAAGCCCGTCATTGGGGTCATGGGAGACCAATAGATTTATCATGTGTTTCTCATTAGTTGATCCGGGGACTAGAACCCACGCGAATCAGTCATTGAGATCATGAAAATCATGTAATCTTCGAAGAAATTTAATAAAATCCTTGTTATAAGGAAAATTACTATGCACAAATTCAAATGCTTAGTCGTTGTTTCGTATTATCTCAGCCCTGATCAAGCCGACGTAACTATCATGGGTGAATCATCGGGTCGGCCGAAAGAATTACACTTATAATGATGTTACAAATACGTTAACAGTTGCTAAGTCAGGACAAAGATCCCAAAACGACATCTAAAGGCCCGACCAATGGTCCCGGCCAAATATGTTTAGAGCCCGACCAGTGGTCCCGGCCAAATATGTCTAAAACCCGACCAATGGTCCCGGCCAAATATGTTCAGAGCCCGACCAATGGTCCCGGCCAAATATGTTTAGAGCCCGACCAGTGGTCCCGGCCAAATATGTCTAGAGCCCGACCAATGGTCCCGGCCAAATATGTCTAAAGCCCGACCAATGGTCCCGGCCAAATAGACGCTCGACAATTGGAGCCACGATACGCAAAAGAGAAAGAGAATGCCAAAGACGCAGAAGTAAAGAGCAAATAAAGCACCAGAATAAAATACAATGAGAAAGGGGCAAAAGCAAACTCGGACATCGATAACCTCGGCAAGGGGCAAAAGCGAACCTTACCTCGGATATCGACTACCTCGGCTCGGATTCTCCACACGAGGTCGGCTCCACGCGAGGTCGGTATCACTACACGAGGTCAGCATCACTCATACAAGGTCGGTCCTACATGAGGTCGGCGTCACTCGTATGAGATCGGCTCAAAGTTTGGTCGGTCCCATTATGCATCCCGGTCATCCAGAATACTAGATAACCGGGCTGAGGGGCATATGTTACGGATAAAGATATTTATCATTTATCTTGTTAACCCAAATATTCAAAATATCTTAACCAACCAAGAACAGAAGATATATTAACAGAAGATATATTGTTATCTTCTAATTATTCATATCTCTGGATATCCCGGTAAAAGATAACAGGCTTCAACCGTCTACCATCAAGGTCCAGGTTAGAATTCTATAAATAAAGCCTACTTCATGGTGAAAGGGACACACACACACACACACAATTCTGACTCTCTCTTTCCATTCACACTGCACACACCGCACGCCAATTGCGTTGTGAGTATTGCTGCTGTGATCTTCTTCTTCTTTAAGTTGCTTCACTTCCATAAGCTTCTTAAGAGAGAGAGAGCCTGATCATATAGAAAACTATCCAACACCACTTGTTGGACATTTCTGTTCTCTCCGAGTAGAACAGTTCCAAACCTTCTGGAATGGCCTTAGAGAACACTCAAGGAGGCAAAAGAAATGTCACAGTAGTTGTTCCTATAACCTACAATATTTCATTGTTGGCATTATTCCTTATTGGTTTCGCCTAGCACAGGTTCATACAATTTTTTCTTTGCATTTGGCTTCTAATTTTCTGATTTCAAGAACTGCAATGGGTCACTGTCACACTCAAAACTCCTACCCTTTAAATCAGTTCCCCCTTCTATGCTTCTATCAAAGCTGGGTAGTTCCACCTTTCTTATCCAAGAACTAGCCTTTGCTTCATTGAAATCTGACCCACTTCCCTCCATGTTATTTTTGTCTTGTTGAGAGGCATGGGAATCAACTTCTTCATTCAATAACTTGCGCAACATGTGTTTCAGATCTGAAATGTTGGTCCTCTCTTTCAAGAACTTTGTGGAAGTCTCCCTTTTTTAATATGGGTTTCCGTCTCAGTTTGCTTTTCTTGCTTCAAGATACTCATTCTTTCAAAGACGTGGTTACCATAGCAATCTCCGAATCTTTTGATCAAAGCTGTGAAAAATGACTCTCAATCTGAATTTGGGTTGTTTTGGCTCTAAATGTAGAACCAATGTGTCACATCACCCTCCATGCTCATGAATGCATATTGCAGCTTATGGAACAAAGGAATGCCATGTACCTCAGAATTTTTCAGCCCTAGCAATCCAACCAATTGGGTTTGTCCCCATGAACGCTGGCAGCTCCACTTTCTTAGCTGAAATTTGTGCTTCCTCCATCTCTAACACTGGATTTCCCTCGAAGATCCGGTAGGTCAGACCAATTTGTTAAGAACCAAGAAATGAAATGAGAAAGAAAAGAAAGGATTTTATTGACTAATAAGAAAAGAACAGAAAATAGGAGAAAAACTCTCCTCCAAGGATTTTCCCTTCACAAAAAGCTAATGCTCAATTTACAATGACAACAAATCTCCCACTCTCCTATCCTTCTTCCCCTATTTATATCTAATAAACCCCTCTAACTCATTAATAGTCTAACTATTATAACTAACTCTCCCTTCTCCTTATATCCTAATAAGTATCTTATGCCTTTCAATTTATAAGGTAAAGTGTTATATGCTCTAATTCCTTTTGATGGTTTATAATGTCACTTTATGATTGGTAGAAAAGATAAATTTTGGTCGAAAGGAACTTTGTGTGATCTTAAAACCTGAGAAGAAGCTTTAAAAGACAATTTCTGATTTAAAAATTTTAACAAAAGTGACAGTTTATGTTTGATGGGGATCTAGTTCATGCTTTCTATTCCTAAATGATTGGTTTGTAAAATTGGTTTGAATTTTAATAAAAAATGACAACCACATCTATTCCTGTATCTGAAGTCCATAGCAAAAGTATGAAAAGCTATAAACTAGTGAGAACACATTATGTTTACCTTTCTCTTGTTTTATGCTGTCTTACAATAAGCAAGGTTTCTAACTCATGTTGGGATATGTTTCATTGAGATACAAAAGCAACTTCATTAAGAGCATATAATATTTGTGTAGTGCATGCGTCAATCCTATGAAGAGGGAGACATCAACCGTGCATTCAATGGCTTAAATTATCTCTCAACAATTGTTGCCATGATCTTTAGAATTACCTTTGAACTAAAGAAGGGATTGAGTTGGAAGGTGTTGGCACTTGTAACTTCAGCACTAGCAGTACTTCAGAACACATACTGGGACATTATCAGGGACTGGGGGCTCCTGCGAAGGCATTCAAAGAATCCTGTTAAAAAGTAGATACTCATAAATTGAAATAATAATTCCTCATTCGTTTCATTCATTCATCTGTTCTCTTTCATATATTTTCCCTCAACTTGAGGTTCTTATATATATAAGAGCAGTTCAACAACCTCGTAATAATACGGAATAATAACAAACTGATATAATCTTAATTCCTATTTAAATATAATAATAAAAAAACTGTAACAACCTAACAAATCTTAATAATAATTTGAAATTTAAATTACACAATTCAACACTCCCCCTCAAGTTGGTGCATGAATATCGGTCATATCCAACTTGCCAATTGCTTCTTCAAACAGTCTTCCATGAATGATTTTGATCAGCAATAGGTTCAAGAGGTGTTTCAGGATAGTCTACATCATATGCTTTGGTTATGTGAGGTAAAAAGAAAATTGTGATAGGGAAGAGATTCGGAACAATAACATGTTCATGTCAATAGACTTCAGGGATGGTCTGTGAAGGATTTAGAACAATGCAACGAGTTTCACATCAATAACCTTCAAATGGAATACGTGCATGGAAAATTGAGATATGAGAAGGGATTCAGAACAATCACATGTTCATGTCAATAGACTTCAGGATTGGTCTGTGAAGGATTCAGAACAATGCAACGAGCTTCACATCAATGACCATCAAATGAAATATGTGCATGGAGGCTTCAATACTGAGGTACGAGAAGGATTCAAAACAGATTTATGTTATGCCGTTTGTGTTATTTTTGGAAAGAGCATTAAGATACGGGTAAGGATTCAAGTCGAGACCGAATATGCGAAGGTTATATGAGGAGAAATAAAAGTGAAATATAGGTATTGATACGGGAAGAAAAAAGAGATGAAAGTTTGAGAATATGAAGAAAAAAAACTCTTATGGCAGCGATGGAGGGAACCATGACTCTCATTCATGGAGGGAACCATGACTCTTTTATGGAGGATACCATGGTTTTTTCATGGAGGATACCATGACTCTCGTTCATGGAGGAAACCATAGCTCTGATACCATCTTAAAAAGTAGATATGCATAAATTGAAATAATAATTCCTAATTCGTGTCATTCATTCATCCGTTCTCTTTCATATATTTTCCCTCAACGTGGTTCTTATATATATAAGAGCAGTTCAACAACCTCATAATAATATGGAATAATAGCAAACTGATCTAATTTTAATTCTTATTTAAATATAATAATAAAAAACTGTAACAACCTAACAAATTTAATAATAATTTGAAATTTAAATTACACAATTCAACAAACCCCTATTTGAGAGACTAACTCATACTTCCACACAAAAGTTTCTACTTCATAGCCATGGTAACAATAAATGAATAAGTTTACCAAAGGAAAAAGGGTGTGTGTTCTTCTATATATAGTTCTTGTATATTAATTCAATCTCTTTGCAAATTCACAGGTCCTGGACATAGTTCTTAGAATTTCATGGATGCAGTTGGTGTTTGAAATGGATTGGAGCCCCCTTCACAAAGTAGCAATGATTACAATTACTCCCTGCCTTGAGATTGTTCGTCGTGGCATTTGGAACTTCTTTAGGTAACTTTGACATAAATTTAGCCTGATTGAATAATCTTCTCCATAAACACTTATGGAGCAAAAATAAGAAGAAAAAATATAATAAATTTCTTCATAAGCTAAAATTAGCTTATACATAAGTTAAAAATAAATTTTTAGAGAAACTAATATGACAAAGCTTCTACAATTTATGCATAAGTTAATTTAATCATGGCATTGGCTTTAGTATCTCTCTGAGATGTTCTTGAATATTTTTCATATTATGAGTACTACCAGTACTGTGCCAGTTCATTGAATGGAAGATATTGCATGACACTTCGTAATCACTCAGGTTGGAGAAGGAGAACTTGAACAATGTTGGAAACTACTGTGCCTTCAAGTCAGTCCCTCATCCTTTCAGTTACTATGATGAGAAAAATGACAAGGATGACTAGTGGCACCCCACTTCAGTGCATGATTGCAGCAGCAAGAATTCAAAGCAAAAAATGTACGTTGAATTATAAATGAAACATAGCATGAAAGAAAATTCAACGTAGTATGAAAAAGCTGGGACAAACACAGGATAAGTTGGCAAGTTGAACATAGGATAAAAAAATTATTTAATAGATTTGGCTTTTACTCCTTCACCGAGAAATCTTGATAAAAATAACTTGAGCAAAGAAATTGACTGTTGCTAAGGAGTTTTTGCTCAAGTTTGCAGTTATTTGTCTTGGGGCAATAAACGTTCATTTGTATGTAGATATATAGATACAAGTTTTTGTAAGCCAAACTGTGGAACTGTCGTTCTTAACTATGTTTTTCTTGTCCATATTTTCAACTAATCTAAAATTTACCTAATTCTGCTATTTGAATTTTGAATATTATAAATATTTATTTTAAAACTGATTTAACGTATAAGTATAAACTTAAAAGTATATTTGCAAGGAATTAGAGAAGTTATGGAAAAATCTTAAAACTTGTGTTAAAGTTGTTTCATCATGTGTTAAAGATAGGTTTTTCTTATGTTAGTATTAAGGTAACAAATATAAAATTAACTAATAACTATGCAAGTATTAGTTTTTCAAATTTAAAGATTTTTACCTTTTTTATTTGTTACGACATATATTATTGCATACTTGGAATAGGATGTTCAGCAGAGTAGCAACGCATTTAAAATTTCTCATATTCTTTAGTAACAAAAAGGCAAAAAAAAAAAAAAAAAAAAAAAAAAAAAAGTGAAAAGATGGTAGAAATAAACTCGTCATGGTATGATAATTATTCTCTAAAGTAACATTGGGTTACTAATTTTTTTAATACGATATTAACAATTGAAAGGAAGATAAGACAAGGTTACTGAAGTAAACATATGACCTACTTCAATTAAAATTTTAAACTTCTTTTATATTTGAATCAAGAATATTCTCAATTACTAAGCCTGATTAACTTCATTTCACTTCATCACTAATTCCAAAAATTTGAAAAACCACATAAGCATGCCTGATTTAGGTCTGTCAATTACCAATATACACCATCCATATTGAGTTATGAAAATAGAAATAAACATGCTAATTCACATTAGATAATGAGAACCCCCCAGAGAGTATATTCAATCCGAATCATATCTTCTCCTCTCCTTATCTTTCTTGTGTCTCTTCCTGTCATCTGAATCACGAGAATGTCGCTTCTCATGTTTATCTCGTTTCTCTTGCTTCCTATCCTCACGAGAATGATGCTTCTCACACTTTTCACGTTTCTCCTCCTTCCTCTCCTCACGTCTTCTCTTTCTTCTACTTTCATCTTCTGAATCATCTTCAGTCTTTGGTGCTGGTTGATTTGGCATAGATAAATTTTCTACCTCAGCTGGTGTGTCACTAAGTGAAAGCTTTGAAGAACCGGATTCTTCCCAAGGGCGTGGTTCTCTACAAAGAACAAACAGTAGGAAATGTAAGTAACAGAATATTGGTAGGGAAATCCTTGACAATAAACATGATTGGTGGCATAATAGTTTCGTTTAGTATGCAAATAAACTCAGTTGGTGGAGCATATTTTCAAGTGAATAAAATCTATTCAATAATTAAAATATCTATTTTCCACAAACGAATGTGTGACAAATTATATAGGGTATAACCAATCCACATTATTGCCAATTGCAATTGCAACAAACTAGGGCAGTGGATTGGTAAACCCAGCATAAGCAACTGAATATTCATGTCCAAATGATCTTATTGCCAATCCACATTATGTCTAAATATAATGATCTTATTGTCCATGTGACCAAAACCAAACCCATCAAGTTATTCTTAATCCAATCATTTGTTTATGATTCACATGTCTTATAAGGAGTATTTTGGCCATATTTCATAAAAGCTAGTTTAAGGAAGGAGGATTCGGTTATATTCGTAGCCAATGTGGGACATCTTTAGACACATCCTTTACACATAGAACTGGACATCTTGTGCATGAAATTTGCAAGATTATTTATCTACAAGTGACTCAATATTAAAATTGGATAGGCTCGGATACCATATTAGAAATGAACCGGGTCTAACTCACACCCAAAAGCCTCCCCAAGTCTTAAAAGAAGTATTTTAGTCATATTCCTAGCCAATGTAGGACATCTTAATATTTTTTTTCATGAACTAAATAAACCAAAAACTTAAAACTGTTAGGTGAAGACACATGAACGATTTTAAATCATATTTCTAACAATGTACTAAAAATCGGAAACAACTGAAACAGAAAATAGAAAAAATAAAAGTAAATATAAAGAAAATCAAATCTACTTTATTTCCATAAATATGTTCTGCTTTCCTAGTCACTTTACCTTGCAAAACCAAGACCTTGAACCTTTGCTGCTTCAGCATGACCTGCACCTAAGTCCTCTGCTGTAGACCCCCGCTTTACCAGTTCTGAAAACTCATGTTTATCAAGCCGGTTACCTTGAGGATGGCTAGAACGCTTGGGAGCTAAGCCAAGAGCTTCCCTCATTGCCTGCTCCTCTTCTTCCTTAATTCTTTTTATCTCTTCTTTTGCAGCCTCCATTTCTGCATTTTGGGACTTTTTATCCCTGGTATACCAGAAAAGATCTTTCCCTGTTGAATTAAAAGAGGTGATTCAATGATGCTCTTTTACTAAGATAATAACAGAGTGTGCACTGCAAGAAAATTAGATCAATGAACTACACTAATGAAAAAGAAAGGTGTATAATAAATACAATAAGAAGAGGTACTGTCCTCTATACAGATTCAAAACTGAGAGATGGAACCATGTCATGGCAATAAACAAACAAAAAATAATGGAAAATAAAATGGTTTAAATATGAAGTTTCCTACCTTTCCAGCTATAAAGTGATTTTCATTTAAATTTTGGGTGTGGCCCAATATGTGACCAGACTCAAAAAAGTCCACAGTGCAACCGAATAAGGATCTTCCAGAATGTTTGGTGTTGGATGTAAAGGAACAAGACATATAGACTTGGGACCACTGTCCAACACTAATCCTGGTGGAGGAAGCAGGATATTAGGGTGAACAATTTAGGCCCCAGATAAATCTTCGTAGCAGTTAGGTCATGGATTAAATCTTTGTAGCAGTTAGGTGTATTGGATTAAGGGGTTAGAGAAGTGAACTTTGAATTAAAAAGTTGAATTTTGGCCTAGATTTGGGATTAAATTTGTTCAACATAGAAGAGACTTTTATCAGATCTTTCTAATAGCATCAAATTTCATGTTCTATTTAAACAACCTATTTCACTGGATTTTGTAAACCAAAGACTGACCAGTCAACGTTTTGATTAACTCAAACAAAGAATAAGACAAGATTAAGTTTGAACAGTTAACTGAAACACATGATCAAGAAGACTATAAACAAAAAATAGTTTGAATAACCATGTTGGAAAAAATATCATAAGGGAATTTTGGTGGTTCCTGTAGAGATATCTCTTTTTTTTTCTTTTTGCATTAGACAAAATACATATACACATTGTAGAAGGATATCAGCTTCCATAATGTCCTACACAAGAGGGGAGGTAGAAAGATAGACTCTATGGCTCTATATAACAGAACAACGGGATATTCTCTCAATTTTAGTCTAACAGTATCCTATTTAAAATCAAAGTGGAATCTAAGCTCTTCAAACGAAAAACGTCAACTTTGGTATAGCACAGACACAGGGTTTCACAATTCCATTAGTCAATTCAAAGCATAAACCTACAAATACCAATTAGAGGCATGTTATGAGTTCCCCAAAATAATAACCAGAACAAAACATGCCGAGGGAAGCCATATTCCCCAGGCATCATGATCCAATGTCTGCTAATGTAACTAAGCAATGTTTTGCCTCCATGCCAAATGCAAGATTATGAAAACAACATATGACATTTTGAATGAAGAAAGAGAATGCTGAGCTGAAATAAAGAATCAACTTTACCTTTCTGCCATCTTCCAACCGGAGCCTTGATACTGTGACCAAGATAGTTCTCCCTATGCTTATCAACTTTCACATCCTCCCAAGTGAATTCTGGCCATCAAGAGTAAAACACGTTCATCAATATCATACATAAATCATTGAATAAGTTTTTACTCCTAAGCATGAATTTTGTGAAAATCATAATTCTAGGGTTCAATATGACCAACTCATACAAAATAAAAATAAAAAGACAAAACCCGAATTTGCAGAAACCGTCCATCGCACCAAATTCAATAACAAATTCACGAAATTGGATCACAAAGAGGAAATTGCGAGTTTCAATTTGACAAATTCCGAAAACGATTCAATACCCAAAAGAGAGAGAAAGAGAAATTTTGGAAAATAGAAAGAAATTGAACATGACTTACGATCTCGACCGCCACGAACGCCACCTCTTGTTGGATGATACATCGCTCCGGGTAATCACTGCGGTTTTACTTCGTCTGTTCAAAAAGATTTAGCCTTTCAGTTTCTCACCGCCTCAATCTATTATGCAATGAAATAATCACGTTTAAAGCGCGTTTGTTTGGTTCGTATTATTAGGAATTTAGGGTTGTTATATTTATATTTTCTTCCCCTTGAGTTCTAAAAATTGTTTGCAAAATATGTAGTTTTGAAAAATTAAAAATTGTTTCATAGGTATATTTTTTAAAAAATAAAAAATAAAAAATTTTAAAATTTCTTTTAATATGATTATTTCTTTATACATCACATTTATTTTTAATTTGAATCAAAATTAATTTCGGTGTACAAGAAAGACTCAAATAACAAAAATAAGTAGTGCTATGTACAAAAACATAAAATATTATTTTAATCCTTTGTATACAAAATAATCAATATATATGTATTTATTCACTCATGTGGTTAGTGTTTGTTTTAATATTTTTACCTGTGATGTTTAGCATTCGATAAATCGAGAGGAATTCAAGTTAAAGTATAGAGGTGAATTCTAAGAGATAAAAAAAGTCCCTCATCCACGTAAAATTAATCATTGATATATTATCAAAATAAATAGATGATTAAGATGAAATACAACTACCTATTAATCTAACCATTCATTTATTTAGATGATACATCTTGTTCTTGTATTCTTAGTAAATTTGGGAATATTATTATTTCACTCACTTTTCTTACCTTTACAATGAAACTCCACACTTATATATACACGAAGTGAGAGTACCAGAAAGTTATTCAGTAAATGCCAAAAATACAATAAAAGAAATAACTAACTCTAAAACAATAGAAACCGCATAACAGAAAAGATTACGCTATCTTTCACGAGGAATTTTGTTGCATCTTAACACCCCCTCGCAAGTAGGACTATGGATATCCATAAGTCCCAACTTGGAAATTGCAGATTGGAAGAGATGAACAGATAGGGCCTTGTTAAATACATATGCGATTTGAGTTGAGGATGAAACAGGGAGTAAATGAACAAGACCTTGAAGTATCTTCTCTCGAACAACATGACAATCTAACTCCACATGTTTAGTGAACTCATGAAAGGTGGGATTATGAGCAAGATATCTGGCAAAATCATTGTCGCAATAAACATAAATAGGTCGCAGCAAAGGGAGATGCAGATCACTCAAAAGATATGAAAGCCATTGTAGCTCACATGAAAGGCTAGCCAAAGCTCGATACTCAGCCTTACATGATGACCGAGAAATAGTTGTATGCTTTTTACATTTCCACGAAACAAGTGCTGAACCAAGAAATACACAATTCCCAGTAATGGATCGGCGAGTATTAGGACAACATGCCCAATTAGAATCTGAGAAACCTGATAGTGTCAACATATTATCAGAAGGGAAAAACAATCCAGCACCCGGTGAACATTTAATATAACGCAAGACTCGAAAAGCAGTTGTTTGATGTATATCTGTGGGAGCAGAAACATATTGGCTTAATTGTTGTACTGAGAAAGCTATATCAGGTCTAGTAGTCGTGAGATATAAAAGCCTTCCAACAAGGCGACGATATCAAGAGGGATCAGCTAAAGGTATGCCCATAGTTTAACTCAATTTAACAGAAACATCTCTGGGAGTAAGAACTGGTTTGGCAGCTAATAATCCACTATCAGAAAGGAGTTCCAATGCATATTTACCCTGATTTAGCATTATACCTTTCTTGGAACGAGATACCTCAAGTCCAAGGAAAAATCAAAGAGAACAAAGATCCTTAATTTTAAATTGTTGATCAAGGAAAATTTTAACACGCTTAATCTCTTCAATATCATCACCAGTTAAAACAGCATCATCTACATAGACAAGGAGAGCAGTAAAATGATCATCATGTTTGAGTGTAAACAATGAATAATCTGCAGATGATTGAATATATCCCAAGGAATTAAGAGCAGAAGTCAATTTAGAATGCCATTGTCTGCTGGCTTGTTTAAGTCCATAGAGATTTAGTTAGTCTGCAAACTTGATTCGATTTTGCACTAACAACACCAAGAGGTAAAGTCATATATACCTCTTCATCAAGATCCCCATGCAAAAATGCATTATTGACATCTAACTGTTCAAGATACCAATTTCGAGCAGCAGCTAGTGCCAACAAAAATCTAACAGTGGTCAACTTGGCTACAGGTGAAAAGGTGTCAAAATAATCAATACCTTCAACCTGTGTATAGCCCTTTGCAATAAGCCGAGCCTTGTGTCTTTCAACAGTGCCATCTGCTTGATATTTTGTTTTAAAAACCCATTTGCAGCCAATGGGTTCCTTTCCTGGTGGTAAATCAACAACTTGCCATGTATTATTCAGAGCAAGAGCTTGTAATTCAACATTCATAGCATCCTGCCAACATTGATGTTCAACAGCCTCCTTATATGTTGTAGGATCTACATTGGTTGAAATATTTAGACAAAATTTTTGAAATTTGGGAGAGCAATGCTTATACGTAATGACATCATGAAGTGGATATAGAGGAAGTTTTGTTAGGTAAGGGATGAATTATAATGAAAATCACGAAGATAGGTAGGTGGATTTTTGGGTCTAGAGGAACGACGTGGCTCTGTAGGAAGGTGATTGGGTGGATTTAGTGAGTTGTTATCATTAGCTGGTGTAGATGTGGTGATGGGAATGGAGGAAGGATTATCATGTATAATATGGGAAGGTTGTGGTAGAATGGTGACTTGGGAAGTGTCTTGGTTATGATCATGACATTCTATAGAAAATGGAAAAACAGATTCATAAAAAATGGTATTTTGAGAAATGAAAATCTGTTTTGATATAAGATCATAAAGAATATATCCTTTTGTATTTGCTGGTTGACCCAAATAACTACACTTGCGTGCTCTTGCATCTAGCTTGTGTCTGTGAGAGGATAATGTGGATGCATATGAGAGACATCCAAATACTCGAAAATTAATAAGAATGGGAGGTTTGCAGTATAGAATCTCATATGGTGATTTTTGTTTCAACAAAGGAGTGGGAAGGCTATTGATGATGAGAACAGAGTGAGCTACTGCATAAGTCCAAAGAGACTGTGGCAAAGATGCTTGAAAGGCAAGAGCTCTTGTGATATTCATTATATGTTGGTGTTTACCCTCCACTATACCATTTTCCTGTGGAGTTTCAACAAAGCTAGTTTGATGAACTATGCCCTTTTTGCAATAAAAATCTGACATCATAAATTCTCTTTCATTATCTGTCTGAATGCACTTAAGAGAAACATCAAATTGATTCTCTATGAAAGCAATTATATCCTACAAGTGCTTTCGTGTTTCACTTTTATGAACCATAAATTTAACCCAAGTAAATCGTGAAAAATCATCTATCAGAGTCAAGAATGCCCTTGAACTGAGGGAACTGAAAAAGGTCCCCATATATCAGCATGCAATCTTTCAAATGCTTTAGTGGTATATGAAGTACTGGAAGTAAAAGGAAGCTTCCTTTGTTTAGCAAAATGACAGATATCACAAGGTTTTGTATAATTACTTGGAATAAAAGGAAATTGTGAAGCAACATGCTTCAAAACATTTTCTGATATGTGTCCTAAACGAAGATGCCATAACTCTGAATCATCATTATTACATTGAAGTGAATTAGTAATATTCTTGAACTCTGGAATTAAACGTGAGCAATCAGCATTGATGATGAATAAACCTCCCTTTCATTCAACTGTACCAATCATCTTCAAAGTGTTGTTATGTTTAATCAAACATTTTAATGCATGGAATATCAGAAAACAGTCAAGGTTCTCTAATAACTTTGCCACAAATATGAGATTGACCTTAAACTCGGGTACATATAGCTGATATGTTGCAAGCATATATAGTTTTTAGGTTAGTTTTATTAGGAAAATAAGTAGGAAATATTAAATAAAGGCTAGAATAAGTCTAAAATTCATTACTTTTGGTTTTCATTATTAAATTTTGTTATTTTAATGTTCAGGAGCAAGAAATAGAAGAAAAAGAAGTAAAATAAAGAGCCAAGAAATTCAGGAATTTCACGCTAGTCGCGCGGGAACGACGCTAACCGCAACAGCAGCACTGGAGCCCCCCGCGAGTCGCGCCAAAGTCCGCGCAAGCCGCTCGGACGTCACGGGATTTTATGGATTTGCTGTTAAATGAGATACAACTCATGGGCTTTTAGGGTTTTAGAATCTGGGTATAAATATAACTTTCGTAGGACGGAAAGGGAGCTAGAAACAGAGTGATAACATCAATAGAAGAGGCAAAAACATCAAAGGAGGCATTAGAAGAAGATCAAGAAGAAGGCCAAGATTGAGGGGTTTGATTACTCTTCATTCTTTGTATTCTTTCTCATCTCTTTTATCATTATATTAAGCTAGACATAATTATGTATAGCTAATTCCTCTCTGTAATTATGGTTTAGCCAGGATCCTATGTGAACTCTGTGTCATTTGAATTGATTGTTAATAAAGTTTATTATAATTGCTTTCCTTTATTGTGTTTTGCATTGATTAAATCTAATTAGAATTGATCACTCTATTAGATTAAATAGGGTTATAATTCACAATAGGAATATTGGAATTATAGTTTCTGAAAGCAATAGAGTAATGGTTGCAATATTACCTAGAGATAGGAATAAAGGACTGCAGATAATTAATATGCTAACTTCATGCTTAATCTAAAAGGAATCACTAAGAAATTAGGGTTCTTGGTCTAGATTAAAGGGTTAAATGACCGAGGAATCAGGGTTTAACTATATTAGAGAAGCGTATGTCTGAGTAATTATATTAATTAGAGTTAATTTATCAATTCAATTACATAGAGAGAACTGTGGGGAATGTGCTTTACCATAATTACTTCTAAATCTTGTTGAATTATTCAATTTACATTGTTTTATTATTAATCTTATTCACAATTATTAAACCAAATTCTATCCAAAATTCATCTATATTATTATTTCCTATTCCAATAATGAAGAAAATTAAATTACATTTAATTTAATATCTCAATCCTCGTGGGAACGATCTCTACTTATCATTTTTATTACTTGAATGATCGGTGCACTTGCCGTGAGTTAACTATTTGACGCAACAAGTTTTTGGCGCCGTTGCTGGGGATTGATTATATTATTTTAGTTGTAATTTAATCTTTATTATTGGATTTTTTTTTATTGATCTATTTGTTTGTTTATGCGAGGCACAATTATTCCTGAATCTTTGGAATTTGATCCAGAAATAGAGAAAACCTTAAGAAGAAACAGGAAATTGGCCAAGCAAAGACGAGAAGCAGAAAAGAATTCTAATACATCTGAGGTATTAGAACAGGAAATGGCAGAAAATAATTATCAGCCACATCCACCACAAAGAGAAGAAATAATGGAAGAATTACTCGCTCCATTATTTACAAGACCCAATCCGAGTATAGTCCGACCACCAATCGAGGCTAATAAATTTGACATTAATCCATCATTAATTGTTTTGGTGGAAAGAAGCCAATTTGGTGGAGAAGACCATGAAGACCCTCACGATTTTATCGATAGGTTCTTGCAAATCTGTGACACCATAAGACACCAGGGGGTACCAGATGATGCTATGAGACTCCGTTTATTTCCTTTTGCAGTTAAAGGAAAAGCCCTTCGTTGGTTAGACAGACAGACACCCAACAGTATCAGCACTTGGGAAGAATTAATAACGAAATTCTTTTCCCAATATTTTTCAGTGGAGAAATATAACAGGTTGGTGAATGAAATCAACAATTTTGCACAGAAAGAGGGAGATAGTCTCTACGCAGCGTTGAATCGATTTCAAGAATTGATTCGGAAATGTCCACAGTACGATATGACTGTGGGAAAGAAAGTCTGCGTCTTCTTCAATGGGATGAAATCAGAATCTAGACTGCTAGTAAATGTTGCAGCAGGAGGTTCGATCAGATCAAAGACGGCAACACAGACTTACGAGCTTATTGATTCACTGGCACAGAATGAAGGAGATAACATTGTATGTCCACCTAAGAAGGATGTTATCCAGCTAGGAAGTACTAATGCAATGTTGGCTGAGCAGAAACTCTTAGCACAACAAATGGCAAAGCTGAATGCAAGACTTGACCGGATGGAAGGATCTTCAGTTCAAGCTTCAACTATCAGAGCACAGCCAGCCATATGTGAATACTGCCAGGGAGATCATGAGACCAATGTATGTCCTACGTTGGTAGGAGCTGACCCTATTCCGGTAAATGGAGTTTGGTATGACCAGAGAAATCATTCCAACTTTCAGAGGACGTCAAACTACACTCCAGGTAATAACTTTCAAAGGAGGATTCGGGGGGGAACTAGATTATAAATCTAACAATTATTTGTAGCCTCCACCTATTCCACCTAAGGAACCATCGGAGCTTGAGAAAGCAATGTTGCAGTTGTCTAAAACCACTAATGAACATATTCAAGTCACAAATTCGTTCATTAAAGAAACCAATGCCTTCATCTGTGAGACAAGAGCACATCATAAGAATCAAGATGCCTCTATCAGGAATCTTGAGAATCAGATAGGTCAGTTAGCTAGACAGTTAACTGAAAGATCTCAAGGACAGTTTCCGAGTGATACAATTATCAACCCAAGGGAACAGGCAAAGGCAATCACCACCAGAAGTGGCCTTGAAACGAAATCACCAGAAATGCCCAAGACGGTTGAAGAAGCTGAAGAGGAAGATGCTTCTGAAGAACTAGTAGTCAAGATACCGGTGAACAAGGAAGAAAAGAAAGAGAAAGATCCTGCAACCCAGAAGAAGCAATGGGATTTTTCTCGTTTTGAGAAACCACCATATCCCATGAGGCTGAAGCAACAAGCACAGAAACAGCAATATAATAAGTTTTTAGAAATGTTTAAGAAATTACATATAAATATTCCTTTTATTGAAGCTTTAGCTAATATGCCTAATTATGCAAAATTTATGAAAGAATTATTGTCTAGGAAGCATAAATTGCAGGATTGCGAGACTATAGCACTTACTGAGGAGTGCAGTGCAATTATCCAGAGGAAGCTTCCACCGAAGAGGAAGGATCCAGGGAGTTTCAACATTCCTATTGCGATAGGTAATGTTGACGTTGGAAGAGCATTATGTGATCTGGGAGCTAGCATAAATCTGATGTCGTTGTCCTTATGCAAGTCATTGGGAATTTCCGAGCTGAAGCCAACTAGAGTTTCATTGCAGCTTGCAGATCGTTCGTTGAGACAGCCGACCGGAATAATTGAAGAAGTGTTGGTAAAAGCTGATAAATTTATTTTTCCTGCAGATTTTGTTGTGTTGGATATGGAAGGTGAGAGTGAGATACCTTTGTTACTAGGTAGATCATTTTTAGCTACTGTTAGGGCATTGATTGATGTAGAGCAGGGAAAATTAGAGCTTAGAATGGATAACGAATCTGTGGTATTTAATGTTTTTGATGTAATGAAAAATCCTACTGACAAACATGATTGTTTTAGGTTGGACATTTTAGACACTTTAACTCATGCAGATCAAACAGATCACCAGAAGCTGGAAGAAGATCTTGAAGCCTTCAGTACAGAGGCAATACAAGAAGATATGGAAGTAGCATGGGAAGTATTAGAGAAAGTGGATTTTGAGCCATCAACTAAAGCACAGAAGGTTGAGTTGAAGGAATTACTAGAGACATTGAAGTATGTGTTATTGGATGATGACGAGACATTTCCCGTCATTATCAATAAAGGGTTAGATGTATATGAAGAACAACAGTTGCTAAAAGTATTCAAAGAAAACAAGATAGCCATAGGATGGTCTCTGATTTAAAAGGTATTAATCCATCTTTTTGCACGCATAAAATTCTTATGGAAGATGATGTGAAACCAGTAAGGCAACCACAGAGGAGATTGAATCCTACCATGAAAGAAGTGGTAAGGAAAGAAGTTGTGAAATTGTTAGATGCAGGAATGATTTACCCAATTTCAGATACTACTTGGGTAAGTCCTGTACAGGTTGTCCCTAAGAAAGGTGGAATGACAGTCATTCAAAATAACAATAATGACTTAATTCCCACAAGAACTATTACTGGGTGGAGGATGTGCGTGGATTACAGAAAACTGAATGATGCCACAAGGAAGGACCATTTTCCATTGCCCTTCATTGATCAGATGTTGGAAAGGTTAGTCGGCCATGAATACTATTGCTTTTTGGATAGATACTCTGGTTACAACCAAATTCCGGTGGCACCCGAGGATCAGGAGAAGACAACATTTACATGCCCTTTTGTTGTATTCACGTACAGAAGAATGCCATTTGGCCTTTGCAATGCACCAGCGACATTTCAAAAGTGCATGCTTTCTATATTTTCTGATATTGTTGAGAAAGGTTTGTAAGTATTCATGGATGATTTTTCTGTGTTCGGTTCTTGTTTTGAATCTTGTTTGGCTAATTTAGCTAAGGTTTTAAAAAGATGTCAAGAAACGAACTTAGTGCTAAATTGGGAAAAATGTCATTTCATGGTTCAAAAGGGTATTGTTTTAGGTCATAAGATTTCTAATAAAGGGATAGTAGATAGAGCTAAATTGTTGCTAATTGAAAAATTACCTCCCCCTATTAATGTTAGTGGTGTGCGTAGTTTTCTGGGCCATGCAGGATTTTATAGGAGGTTCATAAAAGATTTTTCTAAAATTGTAAAACCTCTTAGCCAGTTAACAGAAAAGGGAGTGGATTTTGTTTTGATAAAAATTGTCTTGATGCCTTTAATGTGCTGAAAAAGAAACTTACCGCTGCACCTATTTTGATTGCACCTGATTGGAATTTACCATTTGAATTAATGTGTGATGCTAGTCCTTATGCAATAGGTGCTGTTTTAGGACAAAGGAAAGATAAACGGTTACATGTAATATATTATGCTAGTAAAATTTTAAATGAGGCATAAATCAATTATGCCACTACTGAAAAAGAAATGCTAGCTGTAGTATATGCATTAGACAAATTTAGATCTTATTTAATTGGTTCTAAAGTGATTGTCTACACTGACCATGCTGCTATTAAGTATTTAATGAATAAGCAGGACGCAAAGCCACGGTTATTGCGTTGGATGTTGTTGTTTCAGGAATTCGATCTGGAGATCAAGGACAAGGTGGGAGTAGAAAACAAAGTAGCTGACCATCTATCCAGGATTCAGGAGAATAAGTTACAGGATGGACCGGAAATAGTCATCAATGAATCGTTCCCTGATGAGAAAGTTATAATGGTAACTGAAAACGGTCCTTGGTTTGCTGACATGGCTAATTTTAAAGCTTCATGTTACCTTCCTGAAGGTCTTACTTGGCAGCAGAAGAAGAGATTCTTTCATGACGCACAAAGGTATTTATGGGACTACCCTTGTCTATATTATAGATGTACAGATGGTGTTATTCGCAGGTGTGTAGCTAAAGCCGAATGGCCAAAGATTCTTTGGCATTATCATTCTTTGGATTATGGAGGTCATTTCGAAGGTAATCGAACAACCCAAAAGGTATTGCAGTGTGGGTATTATTGGCCAACGCTTTTCAAGGATGCACGCGATTACGTGGAAAAATGTGACAAATGCCAGAGGACTGGTAATATCTCGCGGAAGGATGAGATTCCCCTTAACAACATACTGGAGGTGGAAATCTTTGATGTATGGGGAATTGACTTCATGGGACCTTTCCCTAAGTCATATTCCAACCAATACATTTTAGTAGCAGTAGATTATGTCTCCAAGAGGGTTGAAGCGGTTGCTTTGCCTACTAACGATGCAAAAGTAGTTGTGTCGTTTTTACGGAAACATATTTTTACTAGATTTGGAGTACTGAGAACAATCATAAGTGATGGAGGTACTCATTTTTGCAACAAACAATTTTTTAGTTTGCTTGCTAAATATGGGGTCACTCATAAAGTGGTTACTCCTTATCATCCTCAAACGAGTGGACAGGTTGAAATTTCCAATAGAGAATTGAAAAGAATTTTGGAGAAGACTGTTGGAAGTTCAAGGAAAGATTGGGCAAAGAAGCTAGATGATGCATTATGGGCATACAGAATAGCTTTCAAAACCCCGATAGGTATGTCACCCTTTCAGCTCTTATATGGTAAGTCATGTCATCTTCCTGTGGAATTAGAACATAAAGCAATGTGGGCTACTAAGTTTCTTAATTTTGAACTGTCTAAAGCAAATAAGAAAATATTATTGCAATTAAATGAGCTTGACGAGTTCAGGTTAAACGCTTATGAGAATGCTAGGCTTTATAAGGAAAAGACTAAGAAATGGCATGAAAAGAAGATTCATCCAAAGGAGTTTACACCGGGACAACAGGTATTACTTTACAATTCTCAACTGAGATAATTTCCAGGTAAACTCAAATCCCGTTGGTCTGGTCCCTTTATTGTAAAAAAAGTTTTTCCATATGGGACAATTGAAATAGCCCCACAAAATTCTGATAACTCTTTTAAAGTAAATGGATATCGGTTGAAATTTTATCATGGAGGGGAAGTGGATAGAAATACTATTTCCATACCACTTGATTCCCTTGAAAATTAAACGGGTCGGTGTCAGGCTCATGACGTTAAACAAGCGCTACTTGGAAGGCAATCCAAGGGTTTATTGTTTTCCTGTGTGTTTTGATAATTGAATTAATTAGTAGTTAGCATAATTTAATTTGAAGTTTAAAGTTTTTATTGTTTGAAGTATGCTTATTTTAAATTTGCTTTAAGTGTTTTGATCCCATTATAATTATAATTACTTTCCTTAATTAAAAAAAAAGAGTTCACACGGATCGCGTGAATCCAGCGCTACTCGCGCCATGCATTCCGTACATTGACGCGACTCGTGTGGGAAGTGGCACTAGCCGCGTGAGGTCACGAGGGTAGTTTTTAAAAATTTAAACTTTGAAACCCTAATTTGTAACCTTTCTAACTTCCCTCAGCAGCCACAACCATTCACTTTCCTCCCAAACGTTACCAAGCCATAAAAACTACCATAAACCACCAATAACTTCTTTCAAGTCTATAAATACAAAGCATTAACCCTTATTCCTATTGCATTTTGTTTAACATATAACTGAAGGATTCCCCATTGCTTGTTTTGGTGAAATTCGTTCTGCATTTTAGAGGCAATTCTTGAATCTTTCAAGTTCTAGATTCTTCAATGACAAAGGATAAGGTGTGTTTCTTATCTTTAATCTATGTATTTTATATTATTTAGGGTAGTTTAGAAAAGCATGTGGTTAGGATTGAAGTTGGTGTGGATTGATAGAGGAAATAAGGAAGATGCAGTTCATGTTCAGCAGTATCCACGTTTTGCAGCCCGCGCGGAGACCAGCGCTGCACGCGCCATTGCTTCTGTGGGTTCATGCGAATCGTGTGAACCTGGCGCCAACCGCGCCATCTGCAAAACCATGAATTTTTTTTCCCTGTTTTGGAATTGTGGGAATTGATTTGTAATGCTGTAACTATTAATTTGTGCTCTACTCTATAAATGACTGATTTTGGTTAGCATGATGAGTATGTTGGAATTTAAGATCATTGTGAATTGAATGGTTAAAATGCTAGTTTTATTTAAATCAAATTGAGTAAGTTAAGAGTATATTGGGAAATAAAATCTGGGAATGGTAGTTATATAAGATTGTATTATCCAATCAAGGGTTTTATTTCCAAATTGCAAGAATAAGAGGATGTTTAGTATCCCTTCTAAATTCATTATATCTGGAAATTGCTAAGAAGGATTTATTTGGAGATTAATGCTTGTTAAAGTTATACATGTTGATTCTATATGATGCAAAATTTTGTTATTATCCTGAACTAAGAAATATTAGGAATATGCGTGTGAATAAATCTGGGAATTCATGATATCTATATGTTGTGGAAAAATTTTCTGAGTTTCAGGGAAAACAAGTGAATCAAGGAAACAAGAAGAAAGGTGCTACATCGGGTACTAAAAGAGCAAGTACAACTGATTTTGATGAGGACAAATTCAGAACTATAGAGTGCCAACAACGGTATGAAAACTGGTACGCTCCAAAGAAGATTATCCTGGAGAAGAGAATAAATTAGGAAGACCTTCCTGAAGGTTCCCCAATTTTGGATGTTATTAACAGAAGGGACTGGAAGACCTTAGTCAGTTTTGCTGAACCAAGTTCAAGTGCTATTCTAAAGGAATTTTTAGCCAATGTTAACAGAGAAACAGTCAAAAGGCATAGAGTCAGTTGGGTCAGAGGCATTGAAGTCCTATTTAACTCTAACACAATTGAGGAGTTTTTAGACACTGCTTATTATCCTTTCCAGTCTTGTGCTTTCATTAACACTTTTTATAAGATGCAGCCTATCTCTAGTAGGAATGTTTACAGGGACGATATGCCTCAAATAGCAGATGAAATTAGGAGAAACATTACAGGGCTATATACTGCATGGAAGCCAAAATCTGGAATGGATTATGTGCCGGAAAAGTTGAAGAAGCAAGATTTGATTGGGGAAGCAGAATTTTGGCATCAGTTTAACAATCACACGGTTGTTCCATCGACAAATCTCACTGATGTGAATGTTGAGAGGGCCATCCTTCTGCATGTGCTGCTAGGAGATGATAACTTAGACATTGCAAGTATCATGTATGATAGGATATTGCATATGATACAAGATGGTAGCAGTAAGTCCCTCCTTGCTCATTCTTCACTAATATCTAACCTTTGTAGAAAAGCAGGTTTGGAGATTCCTGATGATGAACCTATGGATGTTAAAATTGCATCCGTTATGACGCACAAGACATACTTGGCTGCGATAGAGACTTAGTGGCAGGAGCAGTTGATCAGGGCTTCCAGGTTAACACCTGAACAGATTGCTGAGAGGAGTCCCCGTGCGGACATTCCTCAACCTGAAGTCCAAGGACCACCACCACCACAACGAGCATCATCATCTACTGCTGTTAGAGGTCCGAGTCATGAGTTAGTTTATGAGGATTCTCCCAGTTACCTGCAGATTCAGTCCAAATTGGAGCACCAGAATCAGATGATGGAGAATTTGTGCAGACATTTTTCAGTTCAATTCAACCCTTACCAGCCACATGGTGCAGCACCAGCCGGAGTCTCTCCTGGACCTTCACAGCCTTCAGCTGCTGCTGATGATACTATGGAGGATTAGGAGAGACATTCATAGGATTAATGGACAAAATTTAATTTGCTGTTGATGTTTAAATTTCAGTGCCTGTTGAACAATTTGGTTTGAAGTTAATAATCTATAATTTGGACATGTGTGAATGGGTTAAATTTTAGTTTAAATAAATAATTCTGTTTAGATGGATGTTATAGTGCAAAAAAAATTTTTTATTATTTTTATTTTTTATTTTTTTAAAGAATGTAGTTATGTGTTTTCCTTGTTTATGAAAATTTTATTTAATTTCTGGGGACAACAATGTTTTAAATCTGGGAATGGGGAACACATAGCTGCGTTATTTTTGAAAATTTCATAATTGAATAGCAAATGATGTCTAACAGAATTTAGGATTTAGATGAATAAAATGCTAGAGTTGTGAATAGTTTTCAGCTGATGAATTGCTAATGCAGTGATAAAGTTGAATTAAATGCATATTGATGATTGTGTTGGAATTTGAATGAGATAGGTAGAGTATAGAATTACATATGACATGATTGAGAGCTGTGTTAGTTGTTGTGATTGAAGTACATTATGAAAAAGAATAGGATGCTTCATAGAAAATCAATGGAATATTAACTTGATACCATAGCTGTGAGGATTGAGCCTATACAGTATATTTTCTTTCAGAGTAACCTCATTGTGAATAATACTCTAGAATTCGATTTGTTTCTCTATGGTATTTGCATGGTTGATATGATAAAAGCATATTCTTTCTTTCAAGCCAGGGCCAAATGACTTGAACCTTAAAGATATCCCTTGTTAGCCATTTTGAGCCTAGGCCTTTTCTATTCATTCACCTGACAATTGAAACCACCTTTTTATCCTTGACTACCTTGATGAGATTGAAGGAAAGGAGAATTAGGTCAAAGTTATTGAGAATAAAAGATGAATGTCCATAGGAAAGAGAAGAAAGAAGTTGCCCAAGAAGACAAATTTGGGTTTAATTTTAAGTATCAATTGAATGAGAGCTAGAACTTTTTGGAAGTAGTTCAGTTGGAAATAAAATGTCTGAAATACCAGCTGGTAGATCTAAAATGTATTCCCTTAGTATGTATTCCTTTAAAAAAAATCCAAAAATAAAGGGAAATCAAAGAAGGAAACCAGAGGTACAAGGTGGACATGAGAATAAGAGCAACATAATGATTAAGTAGAGTTTGACTAATTCTAATGGAATCCAATCTCAAACTTAACCATTATCCATATTATTCCTACCCTTAAGCCAGACCATGTTACAACCTTTAAAAGACCTTTTGATTGACTATGCATATATTCATGTTTCTTATTTTCAGGAACTTGAGAATATAATCAAGTTTATGGTAGTATTATAGATTTGGAGGAATTGAGAGAAGATATTACCCAAAACACTTGAGTGATGAGTGATTTATATCTCTTGGTGAGGGGTATCCAAGTTATATTTTTATAATTGATTGACTTGATAAGTATTCTTGAATTTTTCATGAGGAATTCAATTACATGTTACTAAGTAGTTCTAGGAATTGTTTATGTGATGATATGCTTGAACATTGAATATGATTTCCAATACAATTAAATTTTGCTTTATTGCTGAGGACAGCAACATCTAAATCTGGGAATTATTTGATATACTGCAAGCATATGTAGTTTTTAGGTTAGTTTTATTAGGAAAATAAGTAGGAAATATTAAATAAATGCTAGAATAAGTCTAAAATTCATTACTTTTGGTTTTCATTATTAAATTTTTTTATTTTAACGTTCAGGAGCAAGAAATAGAAGAAAAAAAAAAGCAAAATAAAGAGTCAAGAAATTCAAGAATTTCACGCTAGTAGCGCGGGAACGACGCTATCCGCGCTAGCAGCACTGGAGTCCCACGCGAGTTGCGCCAAAGTCCGCGCGAGCCGCGCGAACGTCACGAGATTTTATGGATTTGCTGTTAAATGAGATAAAACTCATGGACTTTTAGGTTTTTAGAATCTGGGTATAAATATAACTTTAGTAGGACGGAAAGGGAGCTAGAAACAGAGTGATAACATCAATAGAAGAGGCAAAAACATCAAAGGAGGCATTAGAAGAAGATCAAGAAGAAGGCCAAGATTAGGGGTTTGATTACTCTTCATTCTTTGTATTCTTTCTCATCTCTTTTATCATTATATTAAGCTAGACATAATTATGTCTAGCTAATTCCTCTCTGTAATTATGGTTTAGCCAGGATCCTATGTGAACTCTGTGTCATTTGAATTGATTGTTAATAAAGTTTATTATAATTGCTTTCCTTTATTGTGTTTTGCATTGATTAAATCTAATTAGAATTGATCACTCTATTAGATTAAATAGGGTTATAATTCACAATAGGAATATTGGAATTATAGTTTCTGAAAGCAATAGAGTAACGATAGCGATATTACCTAGAGATAGGAATAAAGGACTGCAGATAATTAATATGCTAACTTCATGCTTAATCTAAAAGGAATCACTAAGAAATTAGGGTTCTTGGTCTAGATTAAAGGGTTAAATGACCGAGGAATCAGGGTTTAACTATATTAGAGAAGCGTATGTCTGAGTAATTAAATTAATTAGAGTTAATTTATCAATTCAATTACATTAGAGAGAATTGTGGGGAATGTGCTTTACCATAATTACTTCTAAATCTTGTTGAATTATTCAATTTACATCGTTTTATTATTAATCTTATTCACAATTATTAAACCAAATTCTATCCAAAAGTCATCTATATTATTATTTCCTATTCCAATAATGAAGAAAATTAAATTACATTTAATTTAATATCTCAATCCTGGTGGGAACGATATCTACTTATCATTTTTATTACTTGAACAATCGGTGCACTTGCCGTGAGTTACGCATCAACTATTTGACGCAACAATAGCACATTCTCTAAAGTAAGACAAGATGTGATATGAACAGTACTAGAATGTGAGGCAAGAACAGATGAACCATTTGGCAACATAACAGAAATAGGCGTTATTTCATAAAAGGATGAAAATATTGATCTGTTGTATGTAATGTGATTTGTTGCTCCTGTATCTAGGAGCCATTGAATTGAGATTTTACCTGCCACAGGAGAAGGCTCCTCAGTCATAAACGCTTGAGCCATATTAGTAGTGTGTGTTGCTTTGCTCTGCTGCATATAATTGACAAATTCATCATAATTTTCTTTTGAAATCAAGATGTGTGTTCCTGGATTGTTTTCACAATCTGCTGGAGGCTTGATATTTTCCTCTTCAATTTGAACAACATTAGTCGAATTCTGATAGTTCTTGGAACGATATCCTTGTGGAAATCCATGTTTGAAGTAGCATGTATCTATGGTGTGATTTGTTTCTTACAATTGGTGCAGAACTTGTTTCCTCCATATTGTGCTCGACTACCACTAGATCTTCCTCTTCCTCTGTTTGAAAAAGCATGTCCACCACGAAAATTATTAGAAGCTGTTGCAAACACTTTCGTTTCATTTATATTTCCACTATGTGCATCAAGCATGAGTTGTCTTTCTTGTTGCATCACTAAGGAAAAAACCTTGTTAATGCTTGGAAGTGGACTCATCAACATGATTTGAGAACGAACATGAGCAAATTGTTCATTCAGACCTCTAAGAAATCTTATCACATAATCTGCTTCTTTGTATTCACGCATTTTAACTAGATTTCCACAAGTACAAGGAGGAAGTGGTCGAAGACTATTTAATTCATCCCAAAGTGTTTTCAAATTTGTAAAATAGTCAGCGGCTGATCTATCACCTTGATTCATCTGATACATATCTTCTTGCAGGTCTGAAATTCGAAAAATATCAGACTGCGAGAACCTATCTTTTAAATCCTCCCATACTTCATAAGCTTTGTCAATCCATAGAATAGATTGAACAACAGAATCAGCTATGGATCGATGAAGCCAAGATATCACCATCATGTTACATCTTTCCCAGGCTGCATACTTCGGATCATTTTCAGGAGGAGCAGTGATGCTTCCATTGACGAACATTAGCTTGTTTTTGGAGCTAAGAGCTACTTTCATCCCTCGTGACCACGCATGATAATTCTTTCCGTTTAGTGGTGGAGAAATAAGGATTAAGGAAGGTGATTCACTCGGATGTAGATAGTAGGGATCTGAGATTTGATTTTGTTCTGCCATGATTGGGGAAGATTGTTTGAAGGTTGTGGAAGTTGATGATGGCCCAGAGCATTAGCGCTCTGATACCATCTTAGTAAATTTGGGAATATTATTATTTCACTCACTTTTCTTACCTTTACAATGAAACTCCACACTTATATATACACGAAGTGAGAGTACCAGAAAGTTATTCAGTAAATGCCAAAAATACAATAAAAGAAATAACTAACTCTAAAACAATAGAAACCGCATAACAGAAAAGATTACGCTATCTTTCACGAGGAATTTTGTTGCATCTTAACATGTATGCTTGTTAAATTTTTTTTAATGTTGATGAAATAGCGGAGTTAGGGCATAGAAGTCAAGGAAATCAGGACACCACCAATGTAACCCTTCAGAAATTTAATTATATTGCATGAGTTATTTTGGTCGATGTCAACTAATGATATTTTAAGTCATCATCGCTTGAACCTATTTTTTTGGTAAATGTTGGTAAGGGTTTTTTAGCCCACATTGATTGAGATTATTTTTTGACAGATGATATTCAAAGTCTTTTTGGTCGACACCAGTCAATACTATTTTTTGGTTGACATTAACTAGATTTTTTTGTCGATGTCTGTCAAGATTATTTTTTTATGGACATTAGGTAGGTTTTTCGCTCGACGCCGGCTAGGATTTTTTTGGTCGACGTCAGACAAGACTATTTTTTGGCAGACATCAACTGAAAAACATCATTGATCGACATCGACTGAAAAACATTATCGACCGACATCGGCCAAAAAAAACCTAGTTGACGTTGACCAAAATATTCCCCCAGTTGACGCCGTTCGAAAAAATCCTAGTTGATGTCAACAAAAAATATCCCTAGCTAACATCAGCCAAACAAAATAGTCATGATTAATGTTGGCCAACAAATCCTAGTTATTGCAAACAAAAATATATTTTCAATCGACTTCAGCAAAAAAATCTAGCTAACGTCGACCAAAAAAATAGTCTTGACAAATGTTGGCCAAAAAAGATCAACGACGGACATCGGCAAAAAAAAATTATCAATGTTAGCCACAAAAATCCTAACCAACATCAGTCAAAAACTAGTCACTATAGATGTTGGTCGAAAAAATCCTAGTCAATGTTGGCCAAAAAATATCACTAACCAACATTGACTAAAAATCATAGTCAACCTCAACCAAAAAGTAACTACATAAGATTGACCAAAAATATCATTAACCAATGTCGACCGAAAATGCACTGATCGATCTCAACTAAAAAATAGTCTTGATTGATGTCAGTCTAAAAATGTTTGGGCATATGTCAGCTGAAATTGCTCTGGTTGAGGTAAACCAAAAATACTCTAACCAAGATCGATCGAAAATAATCTTGACCAAAGTCAATTGAAAATAGCTCTTAAATAGACAAGTGCTAAGTTTTTACTTTTTAGCATTTAATTAATAAAATTTGTAAAAAAATTCTAATAACATTTAAGTAAATATAAATTAGATATGACTAAATTCATATCACTTAAATAGATTAGATCTTGAATCCAAATTATTTTTAAAAAAATATAAATATAAATTTAAGATCTAACCCATTTAAGTAAATATGGATTGGATTCTTGAAAATCCAATCCATGCACACCCCTAGCCACAAGTTATAAAGTTTTTTAGTTTAGGAGAGGACTCGTGAGCTTAGATATGCATTTTGGGAAAGACACACGAGAGCTAAAGGAATAAGAAAAACAAAAATGCATTGTGAGCA
>PYAF01002135.1:648293-669561 GCA_007407185.1 Glycine tomentella
TTTGTGTAGATTTTGAACGTTTAAATTTAAAATAAAATATATGAAAATGTTTCTAATTGAATAAAAAATTAAAACTACTTACCCTATTATCCATAGACTCCTATGTAAAAGTAAGGGGAGTGATGTTGACACATTTTTAATTAAATATTAAACTAAAAATAAAAATAAATACAAAGAGGAAGCAATTAATATATGTTATTTCTCCCTAACAAATGATTAAATTAAAAATTATTTCCAAAAATTCAATCACAAATTATTTACATAAGAGGTTAAATATTGTAAAGTTGCAGTTGAAATACTGTACGTATGTGATTGAAATGTGGGGTTTAAATATTTTCGTTCAACACAAAATCACCTATAGTTAAAGTTTATATTCATAAGAATATTAGAAACTTCTCAATTCACAGAATTCATAATAAATAAAATTTTGATTAAACATTAGTTTTAGTCGTAGAAAATTTAATGCTTCACAATTACAAGATAAACCCCAAATATGTCACTAAAACAATAAAAATAATTATAAATGCGAGAAAAAAAAATCTCAAATGTCGCATAAATACCATTTGGGAGTTAAAATCCCAGAAAAAAGAACCCAAATGCAACCTTTACCCTTCATAGAGAAATGGCAACCCAAATCACAAATGAATACTCACGGTGATTTTTTGGGAAAAATACTTTCTGTAATTTATATGTCTCTTTTGTTATCACAAATGAATTGAGAAAAAAAATCGAGAAACTCCAAAATATCTGACCGAAGAGGATTTGAAAAAAATAAAAATAAAGGAATGATGAATTTAGTATTATTTTTATGTAGAAATCAAATAGAGAAGGATTTTTTTTTTATGGAGACTCACCATCATTTTTTAGGCAAAGAGGAGAAGCGTCTCATATTTGTATGAGTTTGTTTGAATATAATGTTAGAAGTATTTTTGAGAGTTTTTCTACTGAAAAAAAATACTATATTTTCAATAGAAAAACTCTTAAAAACACTTCTGACTTGAATCTAAACAGATATCTTCGATTATCACAAACAAAACTCTTTTTGAGAAATCCAAAACAACCTAATCGATTGAAGAGAATTTGACATAATAAAAGGGAAAGATGGATTCAGTGTGAAATTGAATGGAGATGGATTTTTTTTGGGAGATACTTACCGTGATTTTGAAGGTAGAGAAGCAAAGTGATTATGTGCAGCATATGCAAAATCATTTTAAAAACCTTACTCTTTAAAGATTTTGCTTCACAAATGGAGTTTTGATAACCGTCCTCTATATATACAGTTTCATTTGTTTAAATAGACGAATAAAATTAATGATACATTGATACCATGTGTTTATTTAGTTTCCCAAAATTGTTTACATGTAATAAAAGGCTATTAATGCACACCTCATTGAGCAAAGTTGATGTTAATATTCCTCATTTCAAAACAATTGTCTATGATATAACGCATAAGTAAATAGTCATTTTTGTTATTGAATGTGTAAAACTCTAACAAAATTATCCTCAAAAGATGGTAATTCAAATTTGTGTCCTTGAAAGTGAAAAAAATGTAACAAATTTATTCCTCCATTAACTTCCATCAATTACCGTTAATTAAAAGTCTATGTGACACATTCAAGAACGAATTTGTTAGTGCTATGCACATTCAAGGACTAACTTGTCAACTCTCTACCCAAAATATAATTTAATCTCCACATTCTTCATTTTTTAATCATTGCAAGCATAAAATTATAATAAACACTTAAAAATTAGGAAAACAAACATAAGTTAAAACAAACATTATAATAAGCATAATTTGTTTGTTGTTCTCAAATTTCTATTGTAACAACATTAGGTAATGAAAAAATCAAGTTGGATCTCATTTTTTTTGTAAGAATTAATTTAATGGTTGTGCATTTTTGTTTGAGTCTCATATTTTGGGTAAGGTACTATCACAATAGAAATTTCAAAGCAAAAAAATGAGATAGTACCTTACCCAAAATATGAGACTCAAACAAATTAAAATGCATGCAGTCATTAAATTAATCCTTACAAAAACATGAGACCCAACTTGATTTTATCATTATCTAATGTTGTTACAATAGAAATTTCAGAGCAACAAATAAATTATGCTTATTAATCAATATTATACTTATTATTATATTTATTTTAACTTACGTTTGTTTTCCTAAGTGTTTATTATAATTTCATGCTTGCAATGATTAAAAAAGAGAGAATATGAAGATTGAATTATATTTTGGGTAGAGAGCTGACAAATTCGTCTCTGAATGATCACGTAGACTCTTTCAATTAACGGTAACGGACAAAAGTTAACGAAAGGATGAATTTATCGTACATTTTTCGCTTTCAAGGATAAAAATTTGAATTTTCATCTTTCGAGAACGAATTTGTCAACGTTCTACACATTTAGGAACGAAAATGACTATTTATCTTATAACACTAACAACATGTTCAGTCTCTAAGAAATAATGATGAACAATTTTCAGACAATCACATCTGAAAATGGGGTTTTTCATAATGGTGTAGTGAAGAAGTGTAACAATATTTTTATTAGGATTAATTCTGTATCTTAATTCAGGTTGCAAGTGGTCTCCCCGATAAGAAAAAAGGTTGTCAAAATTTTCATTTTGTCCTATCAATTCCAAGATTAAGAATGAAGCATTTTAGTAAAATTATATTAAAAATCAAGGTAATTGCAATTGTAAAAAATTATAAATGTTTCAATTTAGGACTAAACTTTTTTGTAAAACTTCTAAATTAACCGTGAATTTTTGTCTTGACGAAGACGTTATCCTAAAAAATATTAAAACACACAAAGTTCATGATAAATACAAAAATCTATGAAAAATACAAAAAAAAGTTTTAAAAAAAAATACTAGATACATTATAATGTTGTACCATTTTATTTATATAAGGAAAATAGTTGTAACTCCAGGAAATTTATTTAATTATGACCAATAGATTTTTTATTAGTTATGAAAATATGATTGATAAAAAATAAATGAATAAATTTACTTAGTTGTAATTAATCATGTTTAAAAAATTTGTTTTTGGTAATTTACGTTACATAGCAATGATGCATGGGTTTAATGCAATTTAAAAAGAAATAGTAACATGTTATTCAACAATTTATTAATATTCACCAAATCATATACTATTTATATTGAAGGGTGGTAGAATTATAAATTTAGTTTATTAAAAACAAGGATTATAAATGTATTAACGTATGATAACATGTTAAGGCAATTTCAAGCCATTATGTTGTTATCACGGATAAAGTCAATACAGAAATTTGAATGAAGATAATTGTAGGCTATTGAGACCTTTTTCACGTGAGGAGTTTAAGGATGCAGCATTCCAAATGTTACCAGACAAAGCTCTTGGTCCAGATGGATTTAATCTTGGATTTTATCATCGTATCTGGAACATTTGTGGAGAAGATGTGTATTTGGCTGGGTGTAAGTGGCTCACATATGGTGTTTTCCCCAACTGCTAACAATACTACTAATGCTCTTATACTAAAGGTTGATCATCCAAAAGGTGTGAAAGATTATAGATATATCTCATTATGTAATATGGTCTATAAAACTCTATTAAGGTGTGGCCAATAGATTGAAGGACGTTCTGAATAAATGTGTCTGAAGAGCAGTTAGATTTTGTTCCTGATAGATCTATTATTAATAATGCTTTGGTTGCTTATGAAAATTTGCATTGAAGTGTAAAAGGAGAAGAAAGAAACGTGATGTAGCATTGAAGATTGATATTAGCAAAATATGTGATATAATAGATTAGAGCTACTTGGAGGAGATGCTTATTAAACTAGGCTTCCATCCTAATTTTGTTTAGTGGATAATGAATGCCTCTGTGTCTCTTCAATGAATTTTTATATCAATGTAAATGATGATGTGATTGGGTCCATTAATACACAAACGGGGTTTTCGATAGGGTCCTTTCTCTCTCTAGCTATCTATATTGTGTGTTGACGGATTATTTGTGCTAATTAATGATGCAAAAATAAAGGGGGTTTTGCATGGGGTAAATATATGTAAGGATGCTCTTGTTTCTCACTTATTATTTACAGATGATTGTAACATTCTAAAAATTCAATTATAGAAATTTAGAAATATTATTATAAGAAATAATAGTAATGATACCTCAGTAAGAAAATAATTAAATTATGAGAGATATAATATATTAGGATTAGAGGGAAATGAGGAAAATAACTCATTTTTAGTGAAAATTATAGAAAGTCAATAAAAGTCAACTATAGACCAATAGAGTCAATGGGAAGGATTAATTTTGGTCAACACATTAATGACATATTGGTAAATATGACCAAAACTCATTTAAAAGAGGAATTATTATATAGAAAGACTAAGTTAGAGTTAAAATTAATAGTAAAAAGTGAATTAAGACTAGGATTAAGTGTCATGAAGCTTAATTAGGAGATTTTGGATTCAATTAGGACATCTAACCTTATTGAGCCTTAATCAAAGTGGGATTAAGACCTAATATAAGAGGCAACACCAGCCCTAGCTTGACCTATGGTGGTGCATTTTTATCAAGAGGGGGGGATGAGCTCAACTTCTCTTTTGCTTTAAGGGCTTCATTGTGTGCATTGAAGGAATTTTTGTGAAGATTAGAAGTAAATTCTTGGGAAAAGCTTTATATTTTTAGTTGTTTTTTCCATTTCTAAGTTTAAAATTTTCACTCTCTTCTCTTAATCATCTCTCACATGTGCCTAGCTTCATTGGATGGAAACAAGAGTGCAAGTGTCTTTTCTCTTTGCATTTTCGAAAATCAACACCAAGGCATGGGGGGTTTTCTTCTCTTTCTCAAGCCTTTTTTGTGCTGATGGTGTTGGACCCCATTATGGGAGTCATAAATATGGGTTTAAGGTATTAGAAAATTGATTAATCAAGTGGTTGAGTGTCATGAATGAAGCATACAAGTTGTTTGATATTTTGTTGCATTGACATACTATACGAAAATTGATACTGTGAATTTGAGGGTTCTCATATGGTGAAACTAAAATTATATTATTAAAATAGACATTTGGGGCTTAAGTTTTCATGTATAAAACGTAAATTTTGGATAAGAAATTAATTTACTATAATTTTTGTAAAATGACCCTTGTGTTGAATGCTCTGTTAGGACCTTTATTGCTTAATTGATGAACTGGGAGAAATTTGGAAATGATATGTGGATGTGGTGAACATGTATAATAATAGACGTGATAAGATTTAAAATTTTGTGTCAATCCTATTTTAATTCATTGGGTAAGTTAGGAAACTAATTTAAGTAAAAGGAAGCATTTGCATGACTCTGTTATTTTTTTGTTGAAACATGTTTTGGTAAAATGGTTAGTCCTGTTTGAGTGGTTATCATATGGTGATGTGTAAGCCCAATTACAAAAATAGACTTAAATACCTATATATTTTGACACATTTCCTGAGAATCCAGTGAGAAATGAAGAATTTATTGATTTTATTAAATAAAGTATAGAACTGTGACAAAACATGATATATGGTGTTATTGATTTAATTCTAATTGATTATAATTCTATTTGTTCATTGTGATGCTATTCTATGGATTAGATCCGTAATAATTGTTAATTAAGGTTAGGGAACATTGAAGTTATAAATAAAAGTCATTATTGAACTTTATTAAAGAGAATGATAAATTATGGTGAATGGTGAATGATTATTTATTACTTAAACTACTTGACTATATAACTTATGACTTGTAGTAGAGATGTGAATTAATGAATGAACCTTATGGTCTTGTAATTGTGCATTCATGATGTGATGCATGTTCTATGAATAATATGGTGATTAATCTTATGATTCCATTGTGTGGGAATATGATATATTGTATGTGTGGTTGATGGAATAGAAGTAAATGCTTTACTTTTATAATTCTAAGGTATAGTGTATGAATCCTATGAATATTATGATGTTATCTTATGATCTTAGTGTTATATGAGATGAATTAAATTATTCTAATATGGATGTTGTATTACATATTCTATGTTTGTGTTGAAAAGGCTAAGGCCTTTATGCAAGACTATTATGTATATTGTTACATCCATTATTGATTCTATATGGTGTATTGTGTATCATGGAACTAGAGGGTTGTAACCCAAACCCTAAACATTAAATAAAAGAAGAATGTGACTATGTTTAGTGGTTCTACCCATGAAGACCTAGTGCAAGACCTGAGAAAGTTCATCAAGTTGACCAACACAGTGAGATAGAATCGTGTGTTGGAAAATATATCAAACTTTATGCCTTTTCCTTATCTCTTAATGAGAAGGCATGAGACTGATTGTGTTCACTGTTAGAGAATAGTATCACTACATGGAACCAGTGCATAAGTACCTTCAAAAGGAGGTATTTCTCCTAATGAAGATGGATTAATACATCAAGGACGTTGGGAACTTTGTGCAAAGGGAGCAAGAGAGTGTACCCGAAGCTTTGAAAATATGGCAAGAGATTATTAGAAGATGTCCACATCAGGGTTTTATCAACAAAGGCTAGTTCACATTTTTTATGGTGGAGTGTCCTCACATAATAGGAAAAGTTTAGATGTTGCTTATGGGGGTAACCTCATGTTAAAATCCACTCCATGTTGATGCCATCAGGATCATTGAAGATATGTGCTCTAACCCCCTATAACCATTCAGGGGATAAAAGGATTATGAAGAGAGACATCAACAAAGTGGAGAAAGATGATTCCCAAACTTAATTGGGAAAAAAGATGCAAGCTTTAACACTAAAAATTGAGACACTCATGAGAGCTCAAGCTCAAATCCCCAACACTGCACATTTATTCCCAACCTATGATAAATGTGGGATTGTGCATGGGCTAGAAGAATGCACTATTGATGACATGCTAGCTACAACCATGGATGAGATCAACTTTGTTGGGGGTGAAACAATTCTTATAATCAGTACCCTAGCAATTTCAATCAAGAACATGGCTTCAGAAAGAATCAAGGAATGTATAGGTCTCAACCCATGCAAGATTAGAGGCCTAGAAAAAAATGAGAGATAACCCACTCTTCATGAAACCATGCTTCAATATATGGCCGAGCATGATCATAGAATGTAGTAGGTGGAGTATCAACTGACCAAGATACAATCTCTCTTGTCACAAAGGCAGTTGGGAAACCTCCCTTCACAACCTAAACCAAATCCTAAGAGGGAGGATGTCAATGATGTGACAACAAGAAACAAGAGGATTCAAGAGGACTTTAAGGAGAAGGAAGGTTCTTTCTCAAAAGCTGCAAATGACGTTCTTATTAAGAAGAAACAAGCACCTAAGAAACTTGAAGTTGCTACTAATGGGAATCTAGTGCCAAAGAAGTAAGGGTAGAAAAGAAGGAGATACTGACATCTCCTTAGTTAAGTCTACCCTTTCCTCATATAGTTAAGAATGACCAGCGACATGTGCAATTTAGAAAATTTCTTGAGGTTATGAGTAAAGTGCACATCAACCTCCTTTTCATTGAGGTTATTTCACAGATGCCATCTTATGCCAAGCATTTAAAAGAAATTTTATCAAACAAAGAAAAATTGACAAATTTCGTCATTGTGGGGTCTCAATGAGGAGTGTTCCGTTGTGGTCCTTAGAAAAATTTCTCCAATGATGAAAAACCCAGGCAAATGTACTATTCGTTGTTTGATAGGAAGGTATTACTTAGATAAGTGCCTATGTGATTTGGGGGCTAGTATAAATTTGATGTCCTATTCCATATTTAAGAAGTTGGGCATAACATACTTAGAACCTATTACATTACTCTTCACCTTGCTAATCGTTTAGTTATCTATCCTAAAGGGGCAATTAAGGATGTGCTGGTTATGGTGGACAAGTTCATCTTTCCAGCTGATTTTGTGATTTTAGATATGGAGGCTGATGAGGATGTCCTTATCATATTGGGATGACTTTACTTAGTACTTGTGATTTACTTGTTGAGGTTAGGCTTGGTAGACTCACCCTCAGATTAGGGGATGAGAGAGTGGTACTTAATTTGTCTAATACTTTGAAACAACCTTCCTCATTTGCTTTTTGTAGCTTTATTGAGTCTGTTGATACAGCTAATGCACTGATGGAGGGGATATTTCCAAGTGTATGGATGCTTGACTCTTTAGAGTTCTCACAAATGAGGACCTTGACTAGGAGTTGAACCCTGAAGTGGAGGAAATATTGACGTTTCTCCACTCTCAACATGGTCCTGGACCACCTAGGTTTGAGAGGTTGGAATATGACAATGTTGCAAAGCTAAAGCCTCCTATTAAGGAACCTCCTAAATTGGAGTTGAAGCCCCCTCCTTCCAACTTCAAATATGATTTTATTAACCAATCATCTTCTCTTCTAGTTATCATTACTGCAAGTTTACATGAAAATGAGGAGGAGGAATTGTTGCAGGTTTTCAGGGATAAAAAGGAAACCTTTGAGTGGAACATTCATGACATGATGGGTTTGGACCCTACACTATGCACCCACAAGATCAACATTAAAGAGGGGTCTCTACCCAAACAGTAATATCAAAGGAAACTTATTCCCAACATGATGGAAGTTGTCAAAGAAGAGGATGTTAAGCCCACTATCAAGATGAAGGTGTACCATGAGGGATTCCAACAGGTTCAAACCATTGTGCACCCCTCCGACCTCTGAGCAACTCCATCATCACACGTCAAGCTCGTGATGTTAAACAAGCGCTTCCTGAAAGGCAACCCATGACTTGTATCCATTTAATTTATGTTTTATTGCATTTATAATTTAGTTTCTAACATAATTTGTTTGCTAGTACTACAACCGTGGTCAATTGAGCACGGCCCATGTAGTCACCGTCGACGATAACGACTGTGGTCCCTTTTTTTACGAGGTCTATATTTCTTTCAAGGGCTGAAAATTCTTCCTTGAGAGAAAACATGATGCACACCCTATGTTTTTGGGGTAGAGAATTTGTTTGCTTCTTGCAGGAGGATGCCATGTAATCAATGTTGGATGTTTTGGAGGAGGAACACATTCCTTCTTTAGTATTTTAATCATCTCACCATACAAAGGCAAAGGCTTTGGTGGCTTTGTGAAAAAGTAAATTAATGAAAAGTAACCCACCATAAATTCGACATGGATGAGAAACATAAATAATTTACAACATGGATGGCTTGTTGTAAGACCTATAGTATATTCACTTAAATAATATTATCATATCATTTTGCATGGGTAGTTAAAAGATAGGGTCAACTAAGTTTTTAGTTCCTGAACTTTTTCAAATTTTAGGTTTTAATCCTTAAACAAAAGTTTGATTGGTCAAAGTCTCTAAAAAAATTTCATTAAAATTTTAGTTCTTGCATTTATTTATAGCATTAGATAATGATGTGACACTAATTTTATTGTTATTTTATTTGTGTTTATTTTCTAGCGGCTAACAATTATCAAACATTACTAGTGTGAAGTGTTTATTAAGCATTAAAAGTCTTCTGGTGACTTTTAGCCTCCATAAATTGCTACAGTCCATTTTTAATTTTCCATCAATATGCTTAGATGCATTTGTGCCAACAACCTGTCGGGCAAATCACAAATTTAAATCCATTTCAAATTTTAAATCCACAAAACCCAAAATTTAGAAATTGGGATTATTAAATTAAAATCAGCATATTTCTCACAAAAAGTAATCCATTCATTTCAAGTTCAAACCCTCCAAAGCAAATTATGCAATTCAGGGAAACTAATTTTTTTTAAAAAAAGTAAAGAATAATGAGGTTTTGTTGAATAAATACGGGAGCTTCCCCTACTGCAGAGGGAGGAACTTTGCCAATAGAAATAACTTCAACCGAAAAAATCAGAAGGGGAATCTGATAGTAGTTGATAGCATTGAACAGAGGAATTGGTCAAACAATATCCAAGAAATGAAAACCGCTATTAATTTTTAATCATAAGATAAAATATTAAACACTAGATTGCATGTTGTTATATTTTTCCTCAATGAGTTTTGTACACTACATATTACACTCAAGCAACAACTACTATCTGCTCACTTGAATAGCTGAATAGAATTCGCCAAGAATTTTAATGAGACAAAAAACAGTAATTGAATGTAAACACCTGATAAAAGCAATCAGCATAAACCTGTTATGCTTATTTGAATCTAACAGTTCAAAGCAATGCTTATGACCTTAGCTAGGTTTTCCAAGTTGGCTCTGTTCAAAAACCACGCGACAGTAGATTAGACAACCCACTGGAATGGTAATAGCAGATAATCATCTGAATTTCAGGGCACCAATGCTCCTAAAAATCATGAAGTGAACAAGTGCCAGTGATGATCTGAAGGCAAATTTTCCTTGATCTTTTCAAGCTGTTTAATGATATCTATAAATGAAGGTCTTTGATTCATGTCAGCATCCCAACACTGCTCTGTTAACCTAAGAACATGCAAGGTCGAAGTCCATAAGACTACTCATGATTACAATTGCAAGCCTAAAGTTGCTCTCATAAATATTTGATATAAAAGAAATAAATATTCAACTAGACTGAAACTTCGCCTAATTTGTAAGCATCCAGAACCTAGCAACTACTAAGTGATATCAAAATTAGAGATTTCATATTTATGTTTAGGCGTATTGAAAATTGGATGTACCATGTAGCACGAGTAAGCATATGACAAAGAAACGGGACAAAAAGATGTGCAACATTTTTGTTCTCTTCAATCTTAATCTCATTCATAATGAATCAGATCTTCAAGTACTTTAACTGTTCACACATACCAAGAATATAGATGTTGGGTTCGTGTAGTAAGAGAAGAGGGAAGTGGAAGTAGATGCTTAAGTTATTAGGTTCAAGGCAAAAGAATGATTTTCATCTCTAACAAATAGCAAATGCGGGATTAGAAATGACTTACTCTCGCAGTTCAGGGATATAACCCTTTCCCCTAAAAGAAGGCCTGTGTCCTTCTGCCACATATTTGGCTCCATCATAAGGTTCGTAATTTGAAAATGGGGGTTCACCTTCAAGCATCTGAACCAAAGAAGGATTTCAAGAATCATGAATTTGAAGTTTAGAACTAGCTTCAAATATTATCAAACAAAACTCTAAATCTCGAGTGTGCAGAATTACCTCATACAGAATCATTGCAAAGGAGAACACATCAACCTTCTTATCATATCTCCGGTGTTTGAAAACTTCAGGAGCCATGTAGCGGTCTATTTTTTCCCCACAAGAGAAGAACAATCAATTTTTTGCTTTAAAGTTACTATTATTAATTGAAAAAAGTGCACACGTTCCTTCAACTTTATTAAAATAGCCATATTAAACTTCCAATATCGGATGAAAGGCTCTTAACCTTTCCTAATTATAAATAGACCTTCCATGCATAAGCATAACAAAAACCATTCGCCATATGACGTGTATTGATTAATACACGTGATAATATCTTACTATTCCTATGACTTTATTTTATTTTATTTTTAAATACTCTTACTTTCTTTTCCTTTTAAATTATTTTAAATTTTTTAATTTATGGAAATTGTAAATAAAATTAAAAATAAAATGAACAAATTAGAGATTATCACATTCAAGTCATGTTATCAATGATTTTAACTTAATTGCTGAATGGATGGGTCCAATGCAGATTTAGAAAGTACAGCACTCAGCTCTTTATGAAAGTTCAAGGTGGATATTTCAAAACAAGGTAAAGTTCATGGCATGTCTATGCATTGTTCCCTTACTAATTTGAAAGAATTTCTAATACTCACAGCTTCCAGTTTCACCCGTCATCTTGTATACGTCATGAGCACTTTGGACCTTAATGAGCTTACTAAGTCCAAAATCACCAACTTTTAAATGGTCAGCACTGGAGTTGACTAAAAGAACATTCCTGAATTTAGGGGTGAAAAACGATTTCAAACATGTAATGCTTAGACATATAAATTCCTGCCATGCAGATCACATTAAATACTCTCAATCTAGGAGAATGCAAAGTTTAAATCAATCTGTAAGAATAATATATTTACCTTGGCTTTAGGTCTCGATGAATGATAACATTTGGTTCATTGTGAAGATAAGCCATCCCCCTACAAACAATATTCACACAATATAGATTCACATAATAGTTAGATTCAATGAACTATTCAGTTTCTTTCCCTGAGGAATAACAAAAACTTCACTCATATTTTTAAGTGAGCTTGTAATACAGTTTATAGCCATTATTTCTTGGTCCAGTTCTTTTTAAAGAAAAAAGGAAAGTTAGGATACCATTTGTTCCCTCATATACACAACAAAACTTAACTGGCTATGACATTTTTTTTTTTATAGAAAATCATATCAAAGGTATATATATGTCTCAAGAGGGTTACTCCATGAAATTTCTTCAGTACAGGCCAAGGGTCCACTTGGAAGGAATGAAAGTGAAAGGAAAGAAACTTGAAAGAAAAGAAAACATACATACATAACGGTGTCTTTTCCTTTGATTGGTTGAAGAGAAAATAGAAGGAAAATTTGAAGAAAATTGACTTCAAGAAATAAAAATTCAATTTTTTTTCCTTCCAATTTCCCTCCAATTTAAATTTCAAAACTTTCTTTCCTCCCTCATTTTCTTTCCTCTCTACCAAAGATAAGGTAAAAACCAATATTTTATTCTTTGCTTCATTGCATATTCTTATTCCTAGGGAGGAAACTAGGGTTCATAGTCAAACTCAAGGTAAACTTCTGTTAGGAACTAGGAATTGAAATGATGAAAAAAAAAAAAAAGAATTTTACTTTATAGTAAGAAAAGAACAGAAAATAGGAGAGAAAACTCTCCTCCAAGGGTTTCCCCTTCAAAGAGGATTTCTCCTTTTACAAAAAGCTAATACTCGATTTACAATGACAACAAATCTCCCTCTCTCATATCTTTCTTTTCCTATTTATATCTAATAAACCTCTCTAACTAACTAAGTCATTAATAGTCTAACTATCTTAATTAACTGTCCCTTCTCCATATATCCTAACAATAATGTAAGCAGTCACATATTGAGTAGAATAACCTACTTGATGTGTTAATTAAGCATTCAGGTTCTCCCACCTAATGGACTAGTCTTTTGGGTTGGACTCCTAACAACTTCAAACTGAACCAATGGGGTAGTGAAAACTAGGGGTAGGTATACGGACTGATCCGGCCCATTTAAGGTCTAGTCCACAAAGCCTGTGTTTTAGACAAGCAAGATAAGTTCAGTTTGCAAAATAAATGGACTTTTTTTCAAGATCCATAACTGGCCCGCAAAAGCCTGCAGATAAAGAGACCGGTCCACGGGTTAAAATAATCAACATCAACAGCATCTTTAACCCAAGCTAATTGGGATTGGTGGTAAAATAGTAATTAAAAAATATTTTTTTATAAAAAAATGTTTTTAAAAAAGTGAAAAATGTATAAAATTAGAAGAAAAAAAGTTGACTTCGTTTTTTAAGTTAAAATCTATCACCCTAAAATATACCAACATTTTAAACATAACAAATTAACAATAAAAAAACTACGTACTCCATTGCCCGAAAGCTCCACACTATGCACAGATAAGGGGAAGGGATATTGTACGCAGTCTTACCCTCGCATATGCAAAGAGACTATTTCCGGATTCGAACCCATGACCAATAAGTCACCAAGACACAACTTTACCGTTGTGCCGGGACTCGCCCTCACATAACAAATTAACAATAACAACCTAAATTAAATATCAAATTCTTAATATAACAAATTAATAATACTTGCACATTGGAATTAAGCGGTTTAAATGGGTAGTCCGCGGATAAAGCCCACTAGGTTTGCGGGCTTAACGGCCCGGTCAATGGATCTGGGTTTGTATACACACCCCTAGTGAAAACTGGAGTAAACAGCATCAAGCACTAGGACTAGGTAGGAGAAAATATATTTTTATGGGGTTCCAAATCTTTGCAACCTTATCTCCAACCAAGTTTTAGCTATTGAAATACATATTTGTAAGAAAATCATGACAGCCAATACTTTTAAGTTTTAATCAATTTCATCAAAACTTGCAGTTGACTGATCAAGCAACTAAGGAATTCAGATTTCAGCAAGATGATATAGTGATATTTCTGAGTTGAATAGCCAGTTTGCATCCATTAACAGTGACATTCTTTGATTTTTATTTTTATTTTTATAGAAGACTAACGCAAGTACATCTATGGGTGGGTACAATATATTGTCTAAAACAGGGGGGGTTGAATACCATAGAATAGAACATAGAAAAATGCAGCAGAACAGCCCAATGCAATACCTTGAAGCATCAGAACACCAAAGAAAGCCATAAGCACAATCCAATACAATAGCAAAGTGAGTTGAGGGGTAGAAAGACACCCATAAAGATATAAGGCTTTTACAAGGTCAAGGACATCAGTCGTTCAGAGTATTCTACAGCATTTAGGTTGTAAAGCAAGAAACTAAAACACTATTTTCTATCCCAATGCTTGTGTTATGTGCTTTGAGTGTTGAGATACAAACAATCATCTTTTCTTGATTTCAAGGTTGCTTGGCAGCTTTGGAAATCACTTTTGGAATTTTTTTAGAAGTAGAATGGCCAGCCTCTTCTGAAATTGGAACATCTTCCATCCATCCATTTCAGAAGCATTCAACAAGGCAAAAGAGTAAGGTCCTCTTCAAGAGTGCTCTCCTTGTGATTTCAGATCTTTAGTGGGGTCATATTTAATAGTTTTTTCAGATTCTCAGTAACTGACGCATGAGAATTATTTAGGAGTGGTTTATAATTATATAACAGATTTATGGAGAGGTTGAAGAGATTTATGGGTTAATGATTCTCTTCTTTTGTGGTTTTCTCTTTGTTCTCTTTATAAAAATTTAAAAAGAAAAATAAAGGAAACTTAAGGTATGACACACCATACCTAGCAATATCCAAGCCAAAGTTGATGGCTGTTGAAGGACTAAGTGCACCTTTGTCCTTGAGGTACTTATGAAGATCACCCTAAAAAATGGCATGAAATAGAGATTCAGTAAAGTTTAATCTTAAAGCATAAGATTGCATAAGTTCAGAGCATCAGAACCTAGGTGTCTAGTTATATGCATTCACATACTCCTCTCAGATACTCAGTAATTAACATAAGAGGCTTCCTGTCAGTAACAGCTCCAAGAAATTGAACAACATTAGGGTGTCGAAGCTTCACAAGTAAATTAACCTCATGCCTGAAGTCCTGACTGTATTAAAAAGTAATCAGCAGAAAGAAAAGGATAAGTGGCTGACAAAAGGATAAGATAGAAAAAATAGTTCTGAAATTACACAAGCTTAATCACAAGATGTCTGTCTATTGCCTTACCTCTCATTTAGTTTTTATCGTTCATTGATTACACAAGCTTAACCACAAGTTGTCTGTTATTGCTATGAAGTAGGGACTCTGACAAGGCAACCGGACACGACATAGACACTTCAACACTGCTAATGTTTAAAATATAGGACACGGGGACACCGTATATACACACAAACAGAGATTCTAATTAAATGAAATATGAGTAACATATAAAAAAAATATCTAAATTGATGGTATATTCATCTTTTTAAACTAACTTTCTATGTTTTTACTAGTGCATTAGTCGTGTAAAAGCTTAACCACAAGATGTCTGCCTATTGCCTTCCCTCTCATTTAGTTTTGATTATTCATGGATAAACAGAAATAAGTACATGGGCTTTACAGTAAATCATTTTGCCCTAAAGAGGTAGGTGGTTCAACCAGAACAAAATATCATCATCAGAAACAATTCAGTTTTGAAATGGTTACCCATAGCCAGGGCAGAGCTGTTGTGATTGGAGCCACAATGAGACAATTTTAGTCTGGGAGGGACAAGTTAACCTTTTAAATAAAAAATAAGCACACAAAGAAAAGCCAAATTTAAAAGAAATAAAAACAAATTTTTGAGGGAGACCATGCCCGTCTTCTCACTTCTCAGGCTACAAGAGAAGAACCCTGCCTGTAACCCCATGTAAGACTTGACAGAAGACAAATAAAAGTTTATTAGTTTTAACAGATTCATTATCCGCAGGCAATCAATGTTGGGTATCGAGCAGTCACACAACAATCGAGATAGGAGAAAGAGAGAAAAGGGAAGAAGAAAACAACACACAGAGTTTACCCCGGTTCACCTAATGTGGGTTATGTCCAGCTATTCACTACATTTCCTCACATACTCGAACAATGCACTCAGATTACAAGGAAATATATATAGGCTTAGAAACCCTAAGCACCGTAGCTATTTATGGGCCCAAGCTACAAATAATAAAACACGAGGCCAACAACAGTACTAGGCCTCGAAAAAAGTCCCACATCACCCATCATCTGATACCAATATAGCATATTTGCTGACGGCACAATATGAGCTATACCTAACAATCAGAAAACTTCCACATCACCCATCATCTGATACCAATATAGCATTCAAATCAAGACAAATTCTAGAGATTAAATAAAGAATCTTACATGACCAATCTATCATCTGACAGAGATGGAAGAATACGTTTGACAGCAACAGGTGTTCCACGCCAATGGGCTTTTAAAATCTCACCAAAAGATCCCTTCAGGAAACACACCCATAATAAGACCAAACCTCGAGTGCAGATTTGGTTCAACAACAGTATAAATGCAAAGTAAAAGTAAAATGACATAAGCAGTAAAGCATTCACACAAAAGTAATGACACGAAGCAAGGCATATACAGAAATCAAACTAAGCTAGGGCGGGTAAGTGTGTCTGATGTTCTTTCAGTCAACCATAACTAGTCGTTAACACTGATGATCCCAACAATGAAAATTAAGAAGGAAATAAAAGCAATTCAAATGACCAGATTACCATTATGAAGATTTCCAATTGCAGACTCACAACAATAATACTCACATATGACCTATGATAAGACAATTTCAGACTCACAACTCTACCACAATAAATACAGTGCAAGTTCTAAAACTCATGGTAAGATCTTGATACAATACAACACCAATAAAGACATCAAGAAAATGTAGAAAACACCTTTCCAATGCAAACTGAATTGGAGAAGTCTAGCTCAGAAGGGTCAACTTCCCAATCACATTTGTTAGGCAATGGGGGAAGAACAGGACTCGGTTCAAAATGGCTTCCATTCTGGCCCTGCATCATCAAACATCAAATTCATCACCAATTACAACACGCGCATATTAGTATTACAAACCCATTTCTCCTTCATGGCCTCATCTTCCTTCATGGCCTCATCTTCATGCGATAGAGAATACATTTTTATTTCTATTTTAGATTACAGCGGAAGGCAATCCAATTCAAAGTGAGACCACTACAAATGATAATATTTAATGCAGTTGTATATTCAAGACTTGAATGATAAAGCATTTGATTAAGCTCAAACAATTCCATGTCAGTTGATCCATGCGGTAAGTGGTATATTTATATTTTCATTCTTACAAAAAATATCCATTCCATTGGAGAGAGAGAGAGAGAGAGAGAGAGAGAGAGAGAGAGAAATGTGGTCCTCACATACGACAAGCCACCATGTGACTTCAAAAGCTCAATCATGGCAGGTCTTTTAGCTCCTTCTGCATCAGCCAGAGGCTTTCCAGAACAAAACAACACTAAATTTCTCAGACAATTAATCAACCAATCACAAAACAAACACACACACACACACACACACACACACACACACACACACACACAGAGAGAGAGAGAGAGATAGAGAGAGAGAGTACAGTGTTTTTCCAACGATCCTGAGCGTTGACGTCAGCACCGAATTCGATCAAGCAATTCGCAACCTCAACCCATCCATGGAGCGACGCCACATGTAGCGGCGTCCGGCTGTCGTAATCCCTCGCCTTCACCAGCGACGGATCCTCCTCCAGAAGCTTCCGCACTGCTGCGGCGTCGTCTTGGTGCGCGTGCCACAGAATCAGCGACGTTCGACTCACACGCGCCTTCTCCTTCTCCTTCGCATCCGCAGCCGTCTCCGACGATCCGCCGCCGCTGCTCATCGCCGATCGCCGCCCTCCTCGGTGGCTATGGTTTGATTTTGATTACTACTTGCGAGCGCTGAAATCAAATGCGAATGAAAATGCATATGGAATGCAAATGAAATTGAAAAATCAGAAAATTGTTTTCTGATTTACTAATTTGTGGCTTTGTTTCTTCTAGTTTTAGTTTCTTGGTGTGTGATGTGATTGTGAAGTTTTGGGCTCTCTTATCAGTTATTAGTTATCATACTTTTACTAATTCAACAGAAATTGTTTTCTCCCATTAAAAATATAGAGTAAATTTAATCAAATTATATATTATAGATTATTATATTTGAACTTGAATATTTCATTTTAATAATTAATCATCTAGAGTCTAGACCAAGATTAAACTCCAGATTCTAATTCGATCTTTTTATAATATTATCTTCGCTTTGCAGCATTTTCTGTTTTTCTTGTTAGCATCAGGTGCGGGGTATATCCTATTTTAGTACGATACCTTGTTGTGTTTCTATTTCTATTTTAATACAATAATCACACTTTAGCTATAAGTGGCTCTTCATTCAGATTGCCACTAGCTTTCGTGTTTTTTTTAGAATATTGCCACTAGCTATTTATTACTCCAAATTGGGACAATCAAACCTAAAAGAATTGACATAATAATGTAAAATTTTATTGTATTCACATAAATGAAAATAATTTATTTAATAAAATAAATTTGCGTTTAATTTCTAACCATAAGTATAAGCAAAATTAATCTATAATATAATAGATCCAGAAATACCGTACTCTCTAGGATGGGAAAAAATTTAATTGGTACAACAGACATTGAGAATCTCTTTGGCTATATTGTCAATGCCAGATACTTTAAGAGGAAATTTCGTTCATACCATATTAAGAAATAGCTCAAAGTGGAAAAAAAAATCAGGTTTTCATTTTATCATAATATAGCCACATCGAGTCAATACTATATTATAAAAATAGTGGCCAATCATTACTTAATATTGACAATAAGAGGAAAAGTGGAAAATTCTACGGGTTGGTGTTTGGCCCCGAAAGTCTTTGCACATGGTAGTGTATAACCAAATATGTAATATTCCAATAGGTGAGCAATCGACATTGTTTTTTAGTGACTATAGAGATTGAATTTGGTTAAAAAATCAAATCAACCGAACTATTTTCAATTTGATGCACTGTATTCTAAAATTAAAATCAATTTAATTAAGAACTACTAAACCGAACTACTTCATATGCTTTGAACCGAACTAATCCAGTCAAAAGTTATGACCTTCCAAATTTTTTACGCATTACGCTTCAAAAATGATACGTGTCTCAAAATGACACGTATCACCATATGCAAAATCGCGCCTGGCTGGGGCGTGACTAAGCCCCAGTCACGCCTGGTGGGAGCGCCACTGGTTGCGTCCTGCTGAGGCATCACTAGTTGCTATACATGTGTAAATACTTTTTAAACTACAATATATTCGTAATTTTTTATTAAAATTGCAATATTTTAATTTTTTTCCCCATATACATGCTATACTTTTTCGATTATATGATGAATGAATTTCTATCAATATACATCTTTTGTTCCTTTGGGGGGCTTAAGCATATTAGCAATAAGCGTACAGTTGCTTCCCTCTCAACAGAAGGAAAAGGGAATATGAATTTCACATCAAATCATCTTGATCTTCAAGGGACCGTTTACGAGCTCGCAGATTGAGCTTAAGACTTTCAGGTAGAGGAGGTGTCCTCCCTCTGCGGAATAGAACTGCAAGAGCCCTCATTTTCTGGCAAAGATCAAATATCTGCAAGAAACAAAGCAAATGTTACGGTACAAATTTTTTTCAAGCAACAGAAAGAACAGTGGCAATTAAAATGCTTAGTTTTTTGTACCGATGAGGCTTCTATCTCGGCAACACCCTCACAACCTTGACCACCTCCTTCTAGCAAGTCACAATACTTTACAGCTTCATTTGCATCTTCAAATACCTGCAACCATATGTCAAATTGCAAGTGACCATGTGTGAATGGATCAAAAACTACCATGCATTGTTATAGACACAAGATTGTGTTCATTGCATATAAAAATGGCTAAAATATATTTGTCATCCCTAATAAATATTCAAATTTTGTGTTTGTTCCTCAATAAAAAAAAAATTGTTTTTACTCCCAGATAACAAAAATTATGTTTTTGGTCCTTTACACATTTTTTAGGCTCTATAAATTAGCAAATTTTAAGTTTGGTCCCTAATTAAAAAAATTCATTTGTTATTAATCTCTTTGAAAAAGACTAATAACAAATGAAAAAAAATTATCGGGAGCAATAAAAAATTCACTAATTTATCATGGACTAAAAAAAGTGTTAAGGACAAAAAAAAAATTATTAGGGACTCAATGCAAAGAAAAAATTTATCAGCAAATAAAAATTCAAGTATTTATGGGAGATTGAAAACATATTTTAGCCTATAAGAATTAATCCAATTGTTTACATGCTTTTGGTCTTCTTCAATCAGAATTGGAGAACCTTTATGTTAACCTTTATTATGTAGATTATCAAGGTGAAACTCTAATTTTGATTGAAAAACAGCACTAAAAGTATCTAATTGCTTCTAAGTTTAGTCCTTTTTAAGTTATGTACATAGCATGGTTCAACTTATTGTTTAGGGTAGTAGGGACTAGGGTACATTAAAAGATGAAAAGTTAATCAAGGAATTTTATAGTTTGCATCCTAGTTCGCACATGACAAAGTAATATATTACAATTGAAGTAACCAGATAACAAATTAACAAATGAGTTCAAATAAAAGGGAAGCACATAAATCAGAGTATTTTGATATTTCTGGATGCATTTCACATTACAAAATGCTTGACCATGCAGAATAAACACAAAAATTAAGCCATAATTTCTTGTGTGCGCGTCTGAATAGAATTAGAACACATACCAGCACTCCCTCTCTAACATCTTCCACAAGCATTTGAAACTTATTAGTTGTCCCTCCCCTTGCTTGTTTGGACTGATTTCCAATTCCAGAACTCCACTTGCTGCCTTTAGAAAACAAAAATCCAAGCTCTCTTTCAACTTCACTGTCACACAAAAAGCACACTCAATGCCAAACACCACTTAAGAGAAAAGCACAGAACAAATCGAATCATTAATCATACAAACCTTCTATTTCTGCGGGTTTTCATTGTGCACAATTGATTTTCCTTCTGTGTGAGTACATACACGGGCTTCGAAGTCTCTCTCCAAGGGTTGGCATCTAAAACTGATGAAAAG
>PYAF01002135.1:669661-687831 GCA_007407185.1 Glycine tomentella
ACTTCACTGTCACACAAAAAGCACACTCAATGCCAAACACCACTTAAGAGAAAAGCACAGAACAAATCGAATCATTAATCATACAAACCTTCTATTTCTGCGGGTTTTCATTGTGCACAATTGATTTTCCTTCTGTGTGAGTACATACACGGGCTTCGAAGTCTCTCTCCAAGGGTTGGCATCTAAAACTGATGAAAAGAAAAGGAAAGGAAAACATAACAACACGTTAATAATGATTTCCTATCACCCTTCAATTTCTTCATTGTAAGTTTTAGAGTTTATACAAGAAAACTGTAAATTTTAGCATTTACACATTCATTAAAGTTAATTTTGGAGGTACAATAATAACAAGGGTAAAACATTCAGTTGGTTCTTACATTGGTCTCCATTTTAAATTTAAATTTTAGTCCCTATATAAAGAAAACTTACTCCTAAACATGCATAGAAGTTAAGTTTTGGTCGTCCACACCCCCCCCCCCCCCCCCCCCCCCCCCCAAACATTGCAAAATCAGAGAAAACCTTCAGCGGTGTAAAATCACTACAAAAACTTATTTTGGCGGTAATATACCGGCAAAAGAAAAAAAAAACTGTTTAGAAACTAAAGCTTACTGTTTCATCATGCAGAGACCAAAATTTAAAACTTAAAATAATACTGTAACAATTATACCTACCATTAACCAAATGAATAGTTTAACCTACTAATAATTATGGGTTTAATTATTCATTTGGCCTCCATACCTGTACATTTCTTTTTGTTTCAGTTTCTAATATTTTAGAAATCAGGGACTAAAATTGGATTTGGAAAAGAAAAAAAAAGTCAGCGTAGAGCCTAAAATAAGTCATTTTTATGTGTAAAAGGACTAAAACGTAAACAATGAAACCATAATTATTGATTGATGAAGATATAAAATGAGTTGAATGGTTAAGATGAAAGAAAACAGGAGAAAGTTCGCGGGTTCGATCTTCTCCGAATAAATACTAAAAATTAACATTTATAAAAAAAATAATTGACTAATAGAGGAGGAGGAGGGGTGAGTGGTACCGTCGTAGCTGCTGGTGTCGAAGGATTGTTGGAGGTTGCGGCGCATGTCGTAGGCGCGTGAGGAGACGCGCTTGACGAACTCGTCGGAGGTGCCGGGAATTGCGCCGTCCATGTGGAGGGCCCTCTCGAGCTCGTCGTCGGTGCCGTCGCCGGCGAGGATGCAGGACACCGACACGTGGCGGCGGCGGCGGCGGATTCTGGTTCGGGCGGAGACGAGGCTGGGAGGGAGGCGGCGGAAAGGGTGGCTGGGAGGGAGGACCATGGAGGGCGACACGGAAGGAAGGGAATCCATCATGAATTCAAATTAACTTGATATGATTGATTGATGAGTTTGAAGGAAAAGGTTGAAGAAAAAGAGAGAAGTTGGAAAAAGCAAAAGTAAAGAAAGAAGAAGTTGGAGTTTGGTTTGTGAAGATTTTTTTGTAAAGTGGGGTCCACGTGCGCGCTTGTTCTTGCGAGTCTCGCGCGATTCATTTTGGCGTCAACTTACTGAACTCACTCCGCTTCGTGATCATTTTGCAACCATCTTTTGTTCCTATCGGTACTCCTTTTTTGTTTTTTCTTAACAGGTATTAAATGAAGCTATCCATTATAAACAGTGACAAATCTTTATCAACTCTCTTAATATAATCTACTTCTTACTCAAGTATTAATTTAGATTTAAATTTTAAATCAGTTAATGAAAAAGAAAAACAAATCCCGATCATTTATATCAACCATGGTTAATCATATCGTCAATCTCTCATCAACGATTTTCTAGTAATTCTCCTCCATTTTATATTTTATGCTCCAAATCTCTTTATTTTTAAGAAATTAAGCTCCACTTTTTTTAACATGGAATTGGAAAAAAAGAGAAAAAATTAAGCACTGAATATAATATAAAATTATACTGTCAGAATTTTTCTCGATGAATATAGGAATTTAGCTTGTATTATATGATTTGATCTAAGTATCAGAACTAATAACATTAGAAATTATGTAGAATTATGAACGAAATTTTTTTATTTGACTCTTCTTATAATGTGTATCGTTGGAACCGTTTTGTAATGTGGTATCCTAATTTGGAACATCTTGAGCCTCTTTAGGTCTTTTAAGTTTTAATAATAAAAAATTGCTTATAAAAAAAATTCATGTGCAAGTGTTACATAGATATTTAATAAGAATTCATTTTCTTTGTCTTTATACCAAATTCATTTTGTTTTGTTGTCCCCTTATATTAATGAATATAATGTAGTGATATAGTGAATTTCTAGTAGATATTTGTATAATAAAAATTACACTGCTTATATATTAAATTCAATTTAATATATAAGCGTTGTTATTACATATATTAATTCTTAATTATGAAATGAAATTAAGTTCTAGAAAAACTTGATAATTCAAAAAACATCAAACATATCAAATAATTATATCATAATTTGACATACAAAAATTAGCATCAACGTCAACATCAATAAAACATTTAATTCAAATTAATTTGACATACAAAAATATTTAGTCTAAAAAAACTTAAAGTGAAATCAGTAAAACAAAAATAACAATAATGGAGGGATAATGTCAGACTAAATATTAAAAGACATTCAAAAGAGTTTCTAACAAATGTATTTAAATTATTGAAAATATTTTATAGCATTTTATAAATTTTTAACTTATCTTGATAAATTTATAAAAAAGTTATTCAAATATATTCCTTTTAATTAAATTCAATAAATTTCATAGTAAAATTTTAAAGTTAACTCGTGTATTTCTCTTAAAAAAAAAATCGTGTATGAAACTCTTATTGAATAAGTATCTAATCAAACAATTTGCACATTCTAACTACCCAAATGCCCCTAATAAAGCTAAACCATTTTCCTCATAGAAGCTTAAACTTAACGGTGTCAGTTGTTGAATTAGAAAAGGGGAAAATAAAATAAAAATGAAACCATATCAGGGTTAAGAATGAGCTTTGAAAGTTCCATTGTTTCCTCCACATTTTGCTGAGAGACGTAAAGAGGAAGACAGAAAAAGGACCACTGCTATTAATTTCAGTTATGAAGCAAACACGTAAAGGAATTGACTATGTATCTGATACACACATCAAACGCTTCGTGTAACACGTTTTCATGTCAAAACATACGTGGAAACAACAGATTTGAAGATAATAGGAATTGCATGTTCAGCAGTGTTTCTTTGCTGGCACTATCATACATCATTAGCACAAAGGATATGGAATTCATAAACTTCAGAAATGCAAGAAGAGCATCAAGTCATCAAATGAGCACACTTGAGCAAAATAACTTGCAATTATGTTAATGCTCTTATAGTTCAGAAGAAAAACACAATGGAGAGCCTAAAGAGCAATGTATCATCGAAAAGTTACCAGTACAATGGGGAAATAATTGCATGGATATGATAACATCACATAAGTCATATGGTTCCTATATACAAACCAAGCACATAAAAGCATTAAACATTGCTTCCATCCTGTTGTATCTTGTGTATATTAGCTAATGAGATAGCTTGTAAAAGAGAATAATAACTATAGCAAAAACAAGAGCTCCAATCACAGATGCAACGATCCATTTGTTTCTAGTTATTCTCCTTGACATGGTAGTTAAAACCTTCTTACTCTTGTCAATGGCATCATCTATCCCATGAAGCTGCAAGGCATAGAAAAATGACCATCAACATCAACCAACAATCATCACAAGTTGTATATTGTACTGTTAATTTGAAGAAGGCTTCACAATATTATTCCCAAGGAAGAATATCATGATTGGTTATTAATAATTTTCCTTAGAAAATAAGATCATCACGTGATTCTTTCCTAGTGAATGTATAAAGGACTAAAACTACCTAAGGTTAACATAATAAGAACTCAACTTTAAAAAATAGCATTCACATATCAACATACCCTTTTATGGGAGTTCAGTAGAGTCTCTCTCTGACTGTGCAAATCTTGGATGATGTTGATACCAAGTTCTTCAGTCTCCAGCAAGGTTCTGTGGCTGTCCCTAATCCTCTCACCTGACTGGTTTAATCTCTCCACAGACATAGTTAATCGTTCTCTCTGATCAGCAGAAGCCTGCAATATTATCCATGTTTTCCCAACAAACAATAGACTAACATCAGATCTACTGCACTACTTGAATTACAAGACTACAAACTTCAAAAACCAACTAATTTCAAAATTCAGAAAACAAAAAATGTGGGAATATGCCTAACAGCACTGGATATGCATTGAAACTGCGCTACTTCAGTTACAAGTGCAATCAATATCAAAAACCTGTAGTAATTTAAAAGTTTAAAAAACTATATTGGGATAGTCTAAACAGAGCCCAAGATATGCATATGCACGCGTTTGCATTGCAATAAACAATCAGTCATATTTTCATCACAGGCAAAACACACTCAATTATCATAGTAATATGCCATGCTTAATAATAATAATAATAGTCATAATTCACAGGGTATTAAAACAATGCAAGCCACACCATTCTACAATAAATACTCCTGTAATATAGCCTTAAATAAAATCGGGCACAGTAATTGATCAAACTCACATTCAGTCACAGCTATTTCTTTAAAGTTAGAACATCAATGGTGTCCAGAAACTAGAACCATAAATTCTACAACAGAATTCGGGATTAAAAGAGGCTAAAGATATCAACATTAAATACCCTTACATGATGTACTAACAAAAAAATAACAGTGAAAAAACAGTAGTAAAATAGTGACAAAAATGAGTGCATAATTATGGAAACATTCAATCAATGGCTGATTGACCAAAGTAGGGCACTTTTAGAAACTATTTACCAAAATGGTGTTTTGAAACATTACCAAACTGCGACTATTTTGACCATTGACTGGGCCAACTTGCCAGTCAAAGTAGCGAGTTCAGTGCTACGCCAGAATTTATGTTTTTTTTTTTTTAAAAAAAATTGAGCCAGCAGTCCAAGTGGCATGCCATTTTGGACTTGCCAGTCAGACTGGCCTGTTTTGAAAATGCCATTTTGACATGTGAGTCCAATGTGGCATGCCACATGGACTGCCTATCCAATAAAAAAATAACTAATGTATAAAGTGGCACTGCTGCTAGTGAAAACATGGAAATTAAAAATAAAATAAAAAGATAACATGACAGTTTTTTTTCATTTCCTTGTTTCCACCAGTGGCACTCCCACTTTATACATTTGTTATTTTTTATTGTTATACGTTTGTTATTTTTTATTGGATAAATAGTCCATGTAGCACATGGACTCATCGGTCAGAATGGCATTTTCAGAACACACTAGTCTAACTGGCAAATCCAACGTGGCACGTCACATGGATTACTAGCCCAATTCTTAAAAAAAAAATATAACCGTTGCCATGGCACTGAACTTGCTACTTTGACTGGCGAGTTGACCTGATCAATGGTCAAAACAGCCCCAATTTGGTAAATAGTTTACAAAAGTGCCCTACCTTGGTCAATCATACTTCAATCAATCAAAAGATCACTTTTGAAAGAGCCTTAATGGTAGTTACTATCATGAACCAACTATCCCAAAAGCTTAAGCTACTAGGTTAAGACACATGAATGATGATGTTATATTATATTCCTAACATGTCTCTTCATGCAAGAGCCCTTTGGGCTTAAAGTGTAGACAGTGCATAGGTCTCTCATGTTGTAATTACGGAAACATTCAGTCAATTAAAAGTGTTGAAACTAAAGAATGATGTGTTTATTTCATGATAATAGTTTTATACTTATATACAAGGCAGAGAGAATCAATTCAAATTTAGGAATTAGAATCAATCCATCTATAGCAATCATGGAAAGAAAGCAAAGTTTCCCTAACTAATGGACAACATTTTCCTAATTACACCAAATATCTCAACAATATTTCCTGCAATACCGTAACATACCCCCTCAAGTTGAAACTTACTAAGCTTTAAGCTTATGACAAATATACCCTTTTAAAAAAATCAAATTTGAGATTGAAGAATGAAGGGACGGTGACAATTCATTATGACTACTGCAGGTAACTAATACTTTTGGTAAAGTCAAGAGAGTAGATTGATATCACCGATCTCATAGTGCATGACTTGAACCAAAAAGGGAAAATCTGTCAAAATGATGACACAACAATAGGGGATCAGTTACGATAACCAAAGATTATATGAAACATGCCTGAAAAATGAATGACAGAAGAGATAAGAACCGAGACAGAAACACGAGTGTCAAAGCACACCAGAGATATCAGTGGTAGAATAAACCAATGGAAAAGACGGTCAGAATAAAGAACACAACAACCAAGGACTAGCAAAAGGTTGCCAAAAAAAGTGTTTGAAATACGCTGATAAAATGCATAGCAGGAAAATTGTCTGAAACACACTGGTAATATGCATGGTAGAAGCAAAGATGGAGAAAGAGATGGTCGGAATAAAGAACACAACACAACTGGAAGAGGCCTGAACTCTAGGAAGAAATAACATAATAGAGGGGAGTTAAAATGCTGCAAGATGGTGGAGGGTTGACACAACATGGAAGATGATTCATTTGCAAGAATAATAGTGAAATTAAAGTAGAATTCTGAATTTTAGGGAGCTTGACAATGAAGTAGTGATGGGAAGACCATAGAGGATGGGACTGCTCTAATACCATGTTGAAATTAAAGGATGGTATATTTATTTCATGATAACAATACTATATTTATATACAAGGGTAAGAGAATCAAGCCATAAGTCAAGGGATTATAATCAAAGATAAGAATCAATCTACCTATAGAAAAAATGGAAAGATAGTAGAAATTCCCTAATCACATTAATTGACAAAAATTCCCTAATTACATCAAATATCTCAACAATATTTCCTTCAATATCTCAACAAAAATATTGCTATTTGAAAAGCCTCAATGGTAGCTAATATCATGAAACAACTACTTCAAAAGCTTAAGTTGCTAGCTGAAGACACATCAATGGATTTATATATTTCTAACATGTCCCCTCACACAAGATCCCTTTGGGCATGAAGCAAAGACAATGCACAAGTCCACCTTCTCATGCTGAAATTAAACTTTTGTTAACAAACTCTAGACCACTTGGTCATAAAAGCTTTGATACCATGTCATGGACTAACTATTCCAAAAGTTTAAGTTATTAGGTGAAGATACAAGAAAGGTTATATATTATTATTATATTTCAAACATTTGCTTTAATTAACAGGTCAAGATACATTCATTCGTGATCCAAAGAGAAGAAAACATATTTCATATTTGGAGTTCTCTAAGAGTCTAACTAATAAAATCCCAAACTCTTTTCTTTATTTTTTAAGAAAATGATGTTATCAAGTAATACAATCTAGGGTTCCAAATATACCAAATGTGTATCTGTCATTCCAGTCTCCAACAATTCTTCACGGGCAGCCTCATCAGCATTAGGTGATGTTAGCCTTTTAAATTCCTTTTTCAAATTGGTTAGATCAGATTTGTATTCCCTCAACTTTGCAAGAAGCGTTGCTTTCACACTTGGCTGTAAACTTCTCGCCTCAAGGTCCATTTTCCGAATCTGAAGAGAGAAAAGAGTGATATAAGAAATGAACAGAAGATAAAACCTACAAAAACAAAGCACGGACATGTAAGAAAACATTCATCCTAGTACCAGAACATCAGCATCATCTAGCCCCGCTTTAATCTCAGACAACTTCTGCAGCTTCTGTTCTGTAAACAGTGTTGTTTTAAAAAGATCAGTAAACAAGATTTAACATAAAAGTAAATGATAAGCCACCATACATCTTCATATCACAGAAGCATGCTCAATATGACACCCGACACACAGCACAGTGAATTAAATCCTCCACCTCCTCCAGAAATTGTCTAAGATTTCACTTTTAAAGAGTAAACACTATTAACAAAAGAGACACACAAACAAATCCATGTTGCCAGCCTGGGATCACCATATTCAACAGCAGCAACCGGCGAAGAACATCAGAGAAATCCAATAACAAGACTAGCCCCAATAATATAATTCACTCAACTGATCAATAAGATAGGATAGTTCATCAAATCATATAGATAGATACATATAGCAGTAGCACAAAATCATTGAATAACACAAAATAATGACTTTTACTTGTTTTGACCACATCTTGACATTCAAATAATTTCTATTCTACAAATTTTGGATGATAATAATACCTATACTCTTGCTCATAGCCAATTTAGCACAATCCAAAGGACAATTAGGAAGAAGAGTGAAGGTATAAGAAGCCACATTTCCCAATAGGCAATAACAAAGTCTAGAGACAGACATGCATGCCATGACGAGTTCCGTACAAATTAGAGCAAAAAAACACAAAGGGCAGTCCAAGACATCAAAACACAACATAGAAAAACAGGAAAAAGACAAAACGGGTAAATCAAACGACAATAAAGTTTGGATTTTTAAGGTACCTTGGTCAGAAACAAGAGAGGCAGAACTGCATTTGCGAGAGAGATTGGCAGAGAGTTCACAGTACTGGCGCTCGTACCCTTCGAAGACCTCACTCATCTTGTCACACCCTTTTGAAAAAAGAGCAAAAAAATTGAAATTGAAAATTGAAAATTGGAAATTGGAAATAATAGAACCCTATCAGTGCAAGGTGATGGATGATTCGATTTTACCTTACTTTGAATGGAAAAAGGGTGTGAGGGATCTGAACAAGATTGAGATTTTGGGTGTGTTGGTGGTAACAGTGAAAAATGGTGTTGGAAAATATGAGGATGGGAAGGAACAAGAGCAAGTTTCCTTTTGCACCGTAGGAACCGTAATTTCACCAACCGCAGGGAAGGAGCCTGCGGTTCGGACACTTTGATCTGGATGCTGTGTCGTTAGTTGATGGTTGCCGGTTTTATTGGATTGTACAAGTCAACCGTCAAATTTTGTTTTTACCATACCATTCGATAGTCAAACAAAATTCACCTTCTTCCAAGGTCGAACTTGTTTTGCCAAATTTTGATGACTTGTTCTTAGGTGAGGTAAATTGATATTACTTTTAGGCAAATTCTAGGATGAAGAAGTACAACAAATACTAGTTCGTGGATGAATCATTACTAATTTTTTCACACAAAATATTTTAATTATTTATATTATTTAAGGTATCTTGGTAATGTTGAGAACTTCTATTATAATCTTCTCATATTACAATAGAACCTCCACCCTTATATACTGATGGTGAGAGGCGCATTAAAAATGCATGCAAAAAAGTAAAGATATATAACAGAAATTCACACGTGCTTCAGAAAGAAATAATAAACTTAATAACCAATTAAAAACTACATAACATAAATGTTTGCATAACAGAAGTGGTTACGTCATCTATCCACTAGTTTTAGCTAGGGTGTTCACGGTCTAGATTGGACCGATTTTGAAGTAAAAAACCATCCGATTCAAACCCTTCAGTTTGGTCATTTGATCATTCATTCGATTTGAAATTTTTTTCAATCCGATCCAATCTAATCCAATTTTTTTCGATTTGGATTGGATCAGTTTTTGATTTTTTAAAAGTCTAAAAACAATACTTATAAGACTTACTTTTATCAAAATAAGGAGTATCTAGCATAAACAAACACATTCATTGGACAAAAACAAACACCATTTTCTATTTTTCATTGGATAAACACGTTTATTGGACAAAATAAGGAGCAATGTATTAGATTTTTGGTTTTTGGACTATGATGGGGAATAGGCCCAAGTAAGTAAAGGGTAAGGTAAGGTTTATAATTGGATCGATTTTCACCAGCCAAACCGAAAACCTATCCAATCCAGTGAAAATTTTCGATTTTTTCGGTTTTCGATTTTTCGATTTTTCAATTTTTCGGTTATTTCGGTTATCGATTTTTCGGTTCGGTCACCGTGGTTTGAATCGATTGATGAACACCCGTAGCTTTAGCATCTTGGAAGTATGGTAATACCCCCCCTCCCAAGTGGGACTATGGATATCCATAAGTCCCAACTTGGAAATTCCAGACTGGAATGAATGAACAAACAAGACCTTGGTGAACATATCTGCAACTTGAGCTGAGGACGAGACAGGGAGCAAATAAAGGAGACCCTGAAGTATCTTCTCACGAACAACATGACAATCTAACTCCACATGTTTGGTGCGCTCATGGAAAGTGGGGTTATGGGAAAGATATATGCCAGAGGCATTATCGCAATAAACAAAGACAGGTTGTGACAAAGGAAGATGAAGATCGCGTAACAGATAGGAAAGCCACTGTAACTCACACGAGAGGCTAGCTAGAGCCCGATACTCAGCCTCACAAGATGACCGACACTTCCACGAAACAAGGGCAGAACCAATAAATACACAATTGCCAGTGATGGACCAGCGGGTATCAGGGCAACATGCCCAATTAGAGTCCAAAAAATCTGATAGTGTCAACGCATTATCAGAAGGAAAAAATAATCCAGCATCTGGGGAACATTTGATGTAGCGTAGGACTCGAAGAGCAGCGGCTTGATGCATATCTGTGGGGGCAGAAACATATTGTTCAAGATGTCAATTCTGAGCAGCAGCTAAGGCCAACAAGATTCTAATGGTGGTCAACTTTGCTACAGGTGAAAATGTGTCAAAATAGTCAATACCTTCAACCTGTGTATAGCCCTTTGCAACAAGTCGTGCCTTATGCCTTTCAATGGTGCCATCAGCATGATATTTTGTTTTAAAAACCCATTTGCTGCCAATGGGTATCTTCCCTGGTGGTAAGTCAACAAGCTGCCAAGTATTATTCAATTCAAGAGCTTGCAATTCGACATGCATGGCATCCTGCCAACATTGGTGTTTAACAGCCTCTTTGTAGGTTGTAGGATCCACATTAGTGGAAACATTAAGACAAAAATTCTAGAACTTGTGCAGTGACTATAGGTAATGATATCATGTAGTGGGTAGCAAGAAGAGGTTGAGGAGGTAAAAGAAGAATTGCAATGGAAGTCACGAAGGTAAGTGGGTGGATTTCTGGGTCTAGAGGAACGACGTAGCTTTGTAGAAGGGTAGTTGGGATTGGGTGAGTTGTTCGCAATAGTTGATGTAGGTATGGTAATGGGAATAGGTGTAGGAACATTGTTTAAAGAGGGTTGATTGTCATAGATAGTATGTGAAAGTTGTCGTAGAATGATGACTTAGGAAATGTCTTGGCTATAGTCATGACACTGAGTGGAGAAGGGAAAGACAGATTCATAAAAGATAGTATTGCGAGAAATAAAAATATGCTTACACATGAGATCATAAAGAATGTACCCTTTGGTGTTTTCTGGTTGACCCAAGTAACTACATTTGCGTGCTCTTAGATCTAGCTTGTGTCTATAGGAGGATAAAGTGGATGCATATGAGAGACATCCAAATACCTGAAAGTTAATAAGAATGGGAGGCTTGGAATATAGGGTCTCGTAGGGTCACTTTTGTTTCAACAAAGGAGTAGGAAGGCTATGGATGATGAGAAGTGAGTGAGCTACTGCATAGGTCCAAATGGATTGTGGCAAATATGCTTGGAAAGCAAGAGCTCTACTAATACTCATTATATGTTGATGTTTACGCTGTACCAAACCATTTTGCTGTGGAGTTTCAACACAGCTAGTTTGGTGAACTATGCTTTTTTGTAAACAAAAATCCAACATCATGAATTCCCTTCCATTGTCCGTGCGAATGCATTTGAGAGAGACACCAAACTGATTTTCTATGAAAGCAATAAAATTCTGCAGGTGCTTTCGTGTTTCACTTTTATGAATCATAAATTTAACCCAAGTGAACCATGAGAAGTCATCTACCAGGGTCAAGAAATATCTGTGTCCTTTGACTGAGGGAACCGAAAATGGTCCCCAAATGTTAGCATGCAATCTCTCAAACGGTTTAGTAGTACATGAAGTGCTGGAAGTACATGGAAGCTTCTTTTGTTTAGCAAAATGACAGATGTCACAAGGCTTTGTATACACATTTGGAATAAAAGGAAATTGTGAAGTAACATGCTTCAAAACACTCTCTGATATGTGTCCTAAATGGAGATGCCACAACTGTGACTCATCCTTATTACATTGAAGTGAATTACTAGAATTCTTGAATTTTGGAGTCAAACTTAAGTAACCAGCATTGATGACGAATAAACCTCCCCTTCGTTCAGCTATACCAATCATCTTCAAAGTGTTGCTCTGTTTAATCAAACATTTCGAGGCACAAAACATCAGAAAACAATCAAGATTCTCTAATAATTTTGTCACAGATACGAGATTGACCTTAAACTCGGGTACATATAAAACATTCTTTAAAGTAAGGGAAGAATTGATATGAATGGTACTGGAGTGTGAGGCAAGAACAGAAGAACCATTTGGCAACATAACCGAAATTGGCTCAATCTCGTAAATAGATGAGAATACTGATTTGATGTATGTAATGTGATATGTTGCTCCTATATCTAGGAGACATTGAATCGAATTTTTACCTGTTACAGAGGAAGGATCAACGACCATGAACGCTTGTGTCATATTAGTAGCATTTGTTGGCTTGTTCTGCTGCATATAATTGATGAATTCGTCATATTTTTATTTTGAAATTGAGATCTGTGTCTCTGGATTATTGTTACAATCTCCTAGAGAAGTGATATTTGCCTCTTGATTTGAGCAACATTGGTTGCATTCTAATAGTTCTTGGAACAATATCCTTGTGGAAATACATGCTTGAAGTAGCATGTATCTATAGTGTGATTTGTTTTCTTGCAGTTGATACAAAACTTGTTTCCTCCATATTGTCCTTGTCCATCACTAGATCTTCCTCTTCCTCTATATGAGGAACCATGTCCACTGCGAAAATTATCTGAGGCGGTTGTAAATACTTTCATTTCATTCACATTTCCACTATGTGCATCAAGCAGGAGTTGTCTTTCTTATTGCACCACTAAGGAGAAAGCCTTGTTAATGCTTGGAAGTGGAGTCATCAACACGATCTGAGAACGAACATGAGCAAATTGTTCGTTGAGGCCTCTAAGAAATCGTATCACATAATCTGTTTCTTTGTATTCACGCATCTGAACTAGACTTCCATAAGTACAAGGAGGAAGTGGTCGAAGATTGTTCAACTCATCCCAAAGTATTTTCAAACTTGTAAAGTAATCAGAGGCTGTTCTGTCACCTTGGTTCATCTGATACATATCTTCTTGCAGGTCTGAAATCCGAAACATATCAGACTGCAAGAATCTTTCTTTTAAATCCTCTCACACTTCATAAGCTTTGTCAATCCAGAGGATGGATTGAACAACAGAATCTGCTATGGATCGGTGGAGCCAAGATAACACCATCATGTTACATCTTTCCCAGGCAACGTAGTTTGGATTATCTTCGGAAGGAGCAGTGATGCTGCCGTTGACGAACACCAACTTGTTCTTGGAAGTGAGAGCTACTTTCGTTGCTCGTGACCACGCATGGTAATTCTTTCTGTTCATTGGCGGAGAAACAAGGATTAAAGAGCGAGATTCACTGGGATGAAGATAGTAAGGATCTGAGAGTTGGTTTTGTTCTGCCATGGTTGCAGAAGAGATTGAAAGTTAGGGAAGAACTGTTTGAAGGTTAAAAAAAAAGTTTGCGGAAGGTGGTTGATGGCCTAAAGCATTAGAGCTCTGATACCATCTTAGTAATCTTGAGAACTTTTATTATAATCTTCTCAGATTTACAATGGAACCTCCACCCTTATATATTGATGGTGAGAGGCGCATTAAAAATGCATGCGAAAAAGCAAAGATATATAACAGAAATTCACACGTGCTCCAGAAAGAAATAACAAACTTAGTAACCAATTAAAAACTGCATAATAGAAATGGTTTGCATAACAGAAGTGGTTACATTATCTATCCACTAGCTTTAGCATCCTGGAAGTATGATAACAAGGTAATTTGTTATTTAATGTTTTATCTTATTAACCAATTCACATTTTAATTATTCATATTCTTTTTAAGGTAATTTGTAATAAATTTAAAAATTCACCAAACTATTTGCTTTAATTTTTCATGTTTATTTTAGATTTAAATATATTTTTAATCCTGTAAAATTAGCAAAATCTTATCTTAGTCTTTATTTTATTTTTTCATTCCATAAAAAATTGGAATTTTGTTTGTGATTACTACTATTATGTGACACTTTTAACAATGTTTTTAGTGGAAGGTTAAGTGACTATTGCAGGTAATATGTTAGTGTCTTGATACAACATATAGTACCTCCAAAAAAAATTCCAAAACTCTAAAATAAATGTTATATAAGTCAAATAACTTATTTTAATAAGCTATTTTACTATTATAAAAATAATTCCAAATGTTTTGTTGGGAAAAATTTAAGAAATTTTATTCAGATAGGAAAGTTCAGATGATAGAAGCAGGAGAGAGATATCATGCAAAATTATTAAATTTATTACGAATAACAAAATTTACAATGAAGAGGTTTAAAGAACTCTTAAGCTCTCAGAATATAGAGCTCCTTATAAAAGAGACAACAACTAACTATCTAACCAAAAATAGTTACACCAGAAAAACAAAAAAAATAGTTACAAATACAATATAACTTATGTTATTGAACCACCAGAATGAACATCCCTTCTATGTGACTAGACACTACACCAGATTACAGAAGATTGGATGACTAATACAAAAGACAAGAGGACTAGACCAAACGACCTTCGTTATCGTCCACCCTATCTCTATCGTCCATTGTCCAACAATCAACAATCTCTACCTTGGTTCAATAACATTCCTGAATTACAAGGAACTCAGTTCATTCCTAACAATCTATGTAAAGTAGATCCAGACGGTGCATGAATTTGCTTCTTGGAACAAGCTTTGTGAACATATCAGTTGGATTCTCCCTTGTATCAACTTTTTGGACTTCGACTCTCTTCTCAGAACGGGTGAAGTTGTATCTGATGTCAATGTGCTTAGTTCTCTCATGATGGACTTGATCCTTGACTAAAAAAATTGCACTCAGATTGCCGCATAAAATGATATTTTTTCCTGTTGAAACCCAAGATTGCTAATCTGACCCTTCAGCCAGATCCATTCCTTTGTTGCTTCTTCCAGAGCCATATACTTTGGCTCTATAGTGGATAAATTCACTGTGGGCTGAAGTGTTGCCTTCCAACTAACAAGAGAGTTGTTAATCATGAATGTGTACCCAATCACAAATCTCTTTGCATCCAAATCTGTAGCATAGTCAGAATATGAGTAACCAGCGAGAGTACAGGAGGTGTCTCCATGGTAGACGAGTTCAATATCAGTTGTACCCTTAAGGTACTTAGATATACGTTTCATAGTTTGCCAATGTTCCTTCCCAGGATTACCGATATACCTACTCACAACACTAACTATTTGTGTTAGGTCCTGTTTGGTGCATACTATAGCATACATGAGAGTACCTACAACACTTGCATATGGAATACTAGACATGTATTTCTTCTCTAATTCTGATTGAGTAATATTGAGTTCAGATAGATGAATGAACTTTGTAAGAAGAGTACGAACTGGTTTTGCGGACGTCATCCCAAAACAATTCCACATTTTTTGAATGTATTCCTTCTAACGCAAAAAAAGCTTCTTCTAGACTTGATCCCTCTTGATCTCCATGCCCAAAATCTTTTTAGCAACTCACATGTCCTTCATCCCAAATCCACTACTGAGCAGTGACTTCAGCTTCTGAATTGCCAACAAATTTTGAGATGATATGAGCATGTTGTTCACATAGAGTAGTAGACAGATGTGAGAACCATCCTCCACCTTACTATGGTAAACATAAGAGTCATAGGGACTTCTGATGTACCCATGAGAGACAATAAACTTATTGAATCTCTTGAACCACTGCCTTGGTAATTACTTCAGCCCATAAGAGACTGCTTCAATCTAAAGACAAAAATTTTCCTTTCCTTCCACCTCAAAACTTCCAGATTGTTGCATATAATGTCTTCCTCTAGTCTTCCATGGAAAAAGGCAATTTTGACATCAAGTTGCTCTAACTCCATGTACAGAGTTTCCACTAAGGATAAAAAAACACGTATGGAGGTGTGTTAAACTACTAGAGAGAATATATCATCGTAATTCATTCCTTCCTTCTTACTGTAGCCTTTAGCTACCAAACATGCTTTATAACGAATGACTTCTTTAGTGGACGATCCTTATTTCTTCTTGAAGATCCACTTGCACTGCACTACTTTTTTGTCTTCAGGTAGCTCAACTAAATCTCAAGTCTGGTTTTTCTGAAGGGATTCCATCTCTTCATTCATAGCCATTATCCACTCTTCAACTTTAGAACAAGAAATTGCTTCCTAATAAGTGGTTAGTTCGAATGAATTTATTTCTTCTGCTACATATAGCACATAAGGCACTATATTTAAATCCATATATTTTAAGAGCTTTGATTTGCCTTTTTTACTTTCTGGGATTTATGATTTTCAATTGTTTTGGATGGTTTTGACTTATTCAGTCAGTCCCCTCAACTAGTGTTGAATTCTGATGTTGAAGGTGCACTGAAGTTCTTGATCTGTCTCATCAGGTACTTCAAACCTCTTTTGATCACTAATATTTCTGATTGTGGAGTTCTCAAACTCCACCTTCTTTGTGACATCCTCATCCTTTCCCAAATCTTCATCAGATTTAGAATACAATATAAAGAATTTGTCAGAGATGACATCTCTACACAAAATGACCTTTCTTTCAGATAGAGGCTAAACTCAGAATCCTTTGACTCCATCTCTATAGACCATAAAAAAAATCCCATTCTTGGCTCTGGGCTCTAGCTTACCTTCACTTAAGTGATAGTATGTCGGACATACAAACACTTTCACCATTGAGATTCAATTGGTTTGTTAGATCATATCTCAATAAGTCTTGAAGTCTAGGGCAGTGGATGGTGAGCAATTCATGAGATAGCATGTTGTGCTAACTGCCTCAGTCCAAAAACTTATATTCAAGCCTAAATTGAATAACATGCATTTCTCATTTTCCAACAAGGTCATGTTTATTCTTTTAGCTACTCCATTTTGTTGTGGAGTATAACGTACAATACGTTGTCTTGTTATGCCTTCATCTCTACATTATTCATTGAATTCAGTATTCTCTTCGTTGTTTTCTTTTCCTCCTGCGCCTTTTCCTCGAAATGAGAAAGAAGATGGTACACTCAAATTGTATTATTTAAGTGTTTGTTGCTTGCCAAAGATCTAATTTTTTATAGATAGTTTTATGAATAAATTAAAATAAAAAAGAAATCCTATGCACAATACAAAAACCTATATTTCTTTTGTATTATATTAATTACATAAAAATGAATTTGAATTATAATTGAATATATTTGGTGTTTTGAGAACCCCTTGAATCACTACTACAGTACTAGCCATAAAAAGAATAGAATGCTTGGCTGATAAATAACTCACCTAATCCGAGTTTAAGATGGAATAGGACCCAGACGTAGAGTCCCGTCGAATATTCAGAATGGACGTAGTCCAACATGACCTTTGTTGTGCGCACAACCTGTTGGAACTTCTTATGATGATGTTTTCCATAGACATAATGCTCACAAAACTAAAGAGGTTCTACCTAGTGATTTCCATGTAAGTCTCGCTTGCTCAGAATATCCAAACATTTTTCACTCAAGTGGCCCAGATACAGATGTCATAAAGAATTATCAGACAAGTCATTGGAAGAATGGCTTCCAAATTGTGAAACAGCAGAGACAAAGTCTGTCATAGTAGACCACTAAAGGATGTACAAATTTTCTTGCTTAGTTCCCTGCATTACCACAAACTTCTTCTTCCCTCTGATCTGCATAACTCCACATTCAATCCAGCAAGAAAAACCTTTCAAATCCATGACACCCACAGATACAAGATTTTTCTTAAGCTCTAGAACGTGATGAACTCCAATTAAGGTTCTAACAACACCATCATGCATTTTGATTTGTACAAAATGTTAGATTGAAAGGGAGCTTAATGAAACAAGTGATGCAAGATCAAGGTTTTGGCCTTCAACATGCATTCAAGATAGATTCAACAAAACCTTCAACATGACTCAAAGCATTGAAGACCTTTGTGATTAAATGTAAAGGAATGAAGTGCATCATGGTGATCCAAGCATTGATTGCATCTCATTTGCATTAAAAATCACAT